>JAFBMS010002948.1:0-22360 GCA_019788955.1 Albula glossodonta
GTGCATGCTGGTTTTTGTTGGGGGGGGGGGGCTAGTGGGTGACTTTGATTTATGACAGAATGACCCACATATACAGTGCCTATCATAAGTATTCACCCCCTTGGATGTTTTACCCTTTTATTGCTTTCATAAATCAATCATGGTCAATAAAATTTGGCTTTTTTCATACAAAAATTTATTGGAAAAAACTCTTTAATGTCAAAGTGAAAAAAGATTTCTACAAAGTAATGTCAATGAAACAAAAATATATAAAGAAATATAATTGTTTGCATAATTATTCACCCCCTTTAATTTAATGGTCTAATTCAATAGAGGTCCATCCAATTGGTGCGAATAGTCTCACAATTAGTGAACTGAAGATCACCTGAGTGGTGTGGGTGTGTCTCAAGTGATTGAGGTATAAAACACCTGTATCTGAAGGGTCCAGAGACTGGCTGATCAGTATTCCTGGCTACCATTGCACCATGACGACAGAAGAACACTCCAAGCAACTCAGCGAAAGGGTTATTGAAAAGTTCAATTCAGGGGATGGATACCAAAAAATTTCCAAGGCATTGAACATCCCCGGAGATCAGTGAAATTAATCATAAAGAAATGGAAGGAATATGGCCCATGTGTGAATCTGCCTAGATCAGGCCGCCCTCGTAAACTGAGTGACCGTGCACGTAGGCAACTAGTGAGAGAAGCCACCAAGACCCCTACGACTACTCTGAAGGAGTTACAAGCTTCAGCTGCTGAGATGGGAGAGACTGTGCATATAGCAACTGCTGCCCGGGTTCCTCACCGGTCAAAGCTTTATGGGAGAGTGGCAATTAGAAAGCCACTGTTGAAGAAAATTCATATTAGATCTCGACTAGAGTTTGCCAAAAGGCATGTGGAAGACTCCATGGTCAAGTGGAAGTAGATTCTTTGGTCTGATGAGACCAAAATTGAGCTTTTTGGCCATCAGACAAGACGTTATATTTGGCAGAAAACAAACACTGCACATCACCAAAAACACACCATCCCCACTGTGAAGCATGGTGGTGGCAGCATCATGCTGTGGGGATGTTTCTCAGCAGCTGGCCCTGGAAGGCTTGTAAAGATAGAGGGCAGAATGAATGCTGCAAAATGCACCGAAATCCTGGGGGACAATCTTATTCAGTCTGCAAGAGAACTACGGCTTGGGAGAAGATTTGTTTTCCAGCAAGACAATGATCCAAAGAATACTGCAAAAGCAACACAGGAATGGTTTAAAAAGAACCAGGTAAATGTTCTGGAGTGGCCGAGTCAAAGCCCAGACCTCAATCCTATAGAGAATTTGTGGCTGGACTTGAAAAGGGCTGTTCATGCCCGATACCCGTGCAACTGGACAGAGCTTGAGCAGTTTTGCAAAGAAGAATGGAGCAAAATTGCAGTGTGCAGATGTACAAGACTGATTGAGACTTATCCACACAGATTCAGTGCTGTGATTGCAGCCAAAGGTGCATCTACTAAATACTGACTTGAAGGGGGTGAATAATTATGCAAACAATTATTTTTCTTTATATAATTTTGTTTCATTAACATTACTTTGTAGAAATCTGTTTTCACTTTGACATAAAATTGTTTTTTCCAATACATTTTTGTGTGAAAAAAGCCAAATTTTATTGACCATGATTGATTTATGAAAGCAATAAAAGGGTAAAACATCCAAGGGGGTGAATACTTATGATAGGCACTGTATATTCGTTGTCCTTTATTTCCTGAGAATTTGTTTATGATTGAGCATTAAATGGGGCTTTTCACAGTTATCCAGGGGACTGGCTTGCCTAAAGCCGGAATGATTTCTAGCAAACACAATCAGGCTTTAATACGCCTCTTGCAGCTGAACCTTGTAGATTAGGTGGAGAGAGTGACCCTTATTCTTCAAAAGCATGACGACATTTGATTTAATTGTCATTTTTGATAGTGGCTAGAGGAATAACAACAGCAAAATTGGCTACCCTTTTTCAGATTGCAAATTCACAAACAGAGCATGTAAACAGGTAAATCGTGTTCGTTTTTTGGGGTGGTCTTAGGGGATTTAACAGGGGTATAGGATACTCTATTTCTAATGGACTTGCCTTTCTTTTACCTGGTGTATGACTCAGAACATTGTATTACAATAGTATTTTGCTGAATAATTGTTTGATTGACTCTAAAAGTAAAGAATTTTTACATTTCACATTTCAAAAGCATGTGAGCATGTCTGCATTCATATCAATTGCAATCTTTTCAAGAGGCTGCACTGTGCGAGTGAAACCGCCCCCTCTCCAGAAAGAGCAAGTTCCTGTGAAAATAACACCACCCAATAGCTGCACTTTGCATTGATTATCAGTTATAACTTTGTGTTACTTAAGCACACCGAAACTAAAGACAAACCAAAAATGCTCGCCCAGAAAACCATCAAAAGCAGACCCAAAAAGAATCAAAATTGCACCCTTAATCACAATTTTTTATTGGTTGCCATTGGAAGGTAAAGAGAGACAGAGCAACATGGTGCTGGTGAATCTAACCCTAACATTGGCGTATGGATAAAAACAAGGAAATCTGTGGCTACATTTTTTTTTCGTAAGACCAAAAAAGCAACCATTTTCATTTAACTTGCAAATGAACATGAAAAAACTGAGTTATTCTTGTAAAAAACTGCTAACTATTTAAAATACATTTTAAATAATAATGTTTTTTAAAATACATTTTAAATAATAATATTATGTGTAATTAAGACATGCATTATTTACATAGCCTCTCAATGTAGCATCTTCTTGCAACAGAAATTATTTCCCAGGCCCTCATAGATGACTATCAGTACAAGCTTTAATGTGTCCATCTATCAAAGAGGACCAGTCATACCGAATGACTTCAAATGAAGTGATGGCTCATTGTGAAAATGCATTCCACCAAAAAAAGAAAAACACACAGTGTTCTTTCCAGTCATCTTGACGTAAAGCATTAAGGTGCCAGTAAAAAAAATTAAAAAAAAAAAAAAAGAATAAGCCTGGCAGTTGGCAGTAAAAACCAAATCTGAAGCTTGGGAACCCTGCTGTGAATGAAAGCCATTCTACTACTCCCCAGCAGCTTGCCTTGAGCCTCTGCTCTCTCAGACACAGGGATCAGTTTCTTAAGTGTAATACACAAAAGGCACATCTTTTCAGGTGTGCGTGGCCTGATAATTTTCCTGAAGGTCTTTTATCTTTCTCAGCTATATGAAACACTTATCGTAATGGTGTTGCTTATCCTTGCTTAACCTTTTAAAATTGGGTTGACGGTCCACAGTGACAACATCAAAGCTGTCACTGTGTTGACTCAGTAGTTTGTAATACCGTTGAACTTCCCATGAATTTCAATCTCAAATAAGCACGGTGAGCACATGCTGTGGTTACCTTTCTTGAATTATCTTTTACCTGTCATTGAAAGCTTCAGGTGAATTTTGCCACTTCATGTTAAATTGCAGCAATGCTTTTCTGGCTAAGCTGCTTCTGTGTTAATTAACTCCCTAAAACCTTCCAGTTAATATTACATTCACTTGATTGAAGAGACAGTGTAAATTGCAATGGGAGGCAAGTGGTGAGATTTTAAAGAGGTAGCTTGTTTCATCTGCTTGTTTCATTTGCTTGTTTTGTTTTCATTTATTTCATGTACAGTATATAATTTCATACTTTATAAAAACTAGAAAACATTATCTGCCTGTCTGTTTTTCAAATCCTCTAACTCCAATTTGCTAACATAAGGCTGACATTCCCACAATGCAGCACTCTTAAAGTGACATATCATCTTCACCAGTAGAGAAATCAGAGCAGTTTTGTTGGAGTACATTAGGTGTGGATACTTGGGCAGTGAAATAGCTTTATTTGGTAAAATGAGTTTGCAACAGTGGCAAAACTCACAGTATTATAAAATAAGCATTATAATAAAATGGTGGAATACAGGAACACCCAGCTCTTCTCCAGCTCATGCCCTTTTTCTCTTCCCTGCAGAATAAGTGGCGCTTTCTGACCAGCCACTGCAGGTTGTAACCAGGGAGATGGTGACCAAGATTTCAAAAGAGGAGCTGGAGGAGCTTCAGGAGGCCTTTGGGAAAGTTGGTAAGTTTGTGATCCGTGTCTGGCCTAGTGGGCAGTGACCCAAGCTGAAGAGGGCCTCAGGTGTCCTGGGTGAAACCTGAACCCAAACACAACCTCTTCCTGCTTCAAAACTGGGACAAACCAGGTTCCACAGTCACATCCCCCAACAGTTGCAAATTACATGTGCCTGTGCCTGAGGCTGTTTTGCCATTTGCAAGACTGTCACTTTTATGATGTTTATGGACCATGGACATGGAAAAGGTACACAGAATATAAATTTGCATAGAAGAGCCCTGGCTGCAGGGTCTTATCAAAAGCTGTGGAGCAGAAGGAAATTGAAGTGACAGTCACAAGCTGGTATACTTTCCTTCAGTAGGTGAGGCTTTTGCTTTTATTAGCAAGCTATGTAACAGAATATTCAAAGGCACTGCCACTGGTAGACAACTACCTAGCCACAGAAAAAGATTTGTTAATACACTTTTTATTATAGACATTTTATATGTATATTGCATCAGAGTTAAGTGCAATACAAAATAAAGTTTAGTATACAGATTAGTATACCTCACAAACGTTATGATGTTTCATTAGCATTTCAAGTATAGGACCTGTAGGATATTTTATTGCATTATTAGTACTTGAATTAGGACTGAGAACAAAGAATATCAACAATAATGGACAGATGAAAACATCGTGCCGGGAATGCACGAATTTGGCAAGAATAGTAATTAAGACTAAGGAGGAGGATGGAATGTTGGTTGCTTCCTGGTCTTACTAAAAACGTTTAAATAGGTTATTTATCTTCACTTTTTTTACCGTACCTTCTTTACGTCAAACCTGGCTGGGAACCATAGATCAATTTCTTGCCAGATCAGTTACGGCGAAATGAACACCCTTTCTGACACAATCCTATCTCAGAGTTTCCTGAATCGGTACTTGTATTTTGCCTGTCCACGGCACAGCTTGTGTGGTTGATGTTTCTTTATTTTTACCCTTATGTTTTCTGACATTGAATGCCCAGTTTGTGTGTCCACACTCACACCACAAAAAGTCCACTAAAACACATGGTGTCATACCGCTTCTTCGTTTTACCATACAGTCAATGGGGTAAGCTCGCCAGAGTGAAGTCCGACCAGACCACTCCACGCGTAGAGTGGCAAGGCAGAATGTGGGAGGTTGAATTACAAGAGGGGGCTGTCGGTGTGTGATGAGATATGGATACCTCTGCAGCTGCAATCCTTTCCTTCCACAGGTGACACTGGCCAATTACAGCCATCCTGTGAGGGTGCTAGCTACCTACGGCCCTGGGAGAATTGATACCTGGGCTGACTAAAGTCTACTCAAATGTATTTCAAATGACACCCAGAATCCCTTTGGAATTTTGCAAGATAATTTTAAGTTGCGCTCAATAAAAGCACATTTAAAAGACTGTAACCATTCAGTCAGAACCTCACTATTGTGGATGAGAGGATCATGCTATAAAGCTTGCTGGTTTCACAATTTTTATGTTTTGTTCTGTTGATTATGAAGAGGGACCATTCTCTGTTCTCCTTCGCCAGATCTCGACAGTAATGGTTTCATCTGTAACGATGAGCTTCACGAGCTGTTCAGGGAGGCCAACCTACCTCTGCCTGGATATAAAGTCAGGGAAATCATTCAGAAACTTATGACAGAGGGAGACCACAACAACGACAACAAGATCAGCTTTGATGAATTCGTCTGTGTGAGTACTTTGGCAAATAGACCACCCTCTGTGGACTTTGGTCACCACTATGTTCAGCACAGTAGAGCAAATCCCACACCTTGGGACAAACATGTGATGGGAAGAGGAAGATTTATGATGTTCATACACACGCAGGTTTCTGCAAGCTAGGGAGCCATGCTCAGTGGGATGCACGGCTTAATGTTGGTAGATGTTCACATGCTCTTGTGCACCTGTTCTCTGTCTGGCTCCTGTGTCCTTCGTCATCTGTCTCGATCTGTGTTAGCCTGGCAGGATATGAGGTCACAGCACAGACTGGTGCAGAATGCTGGCTTTAGTTTCACAAAGGGTGAGAGAGCAGAAATTTAGAGGCCTTGGGTAGTCTCGGTTTTAAATAACACAACGGCCTCCGACACCTAAGAGAAACAGACAGTAAGTATTGCTCTTTTCAGCTGCGTGGTTCTCAATTCTAGACTTCTGTTAAATGAATGCATCTATTTTTATGGAAATTAAGTTCAGATCTTTAGTGCCATTGGCTGAGGCCAAGGACAACAACCAGGTTTTTTTGTTATACATCACAATATTGTGTATTAAATTACTATTAAAATGTACATAGAATGTGAATCAGAAAAATATAAAATGCCCTCAATGATCAATCTAACCAATTTATTTTTAAAAAATAAATTGTCTAACCTTAAACACTTTCTGTAGGATCACAGATGTAACTGTTTTAAAACTGTAGCGCATTTACTGCTGCTATACAAGAATTATATTCCCTCTGTCTATGCTATCCATTCATTGCAGCCTCGCACCACATATGAGTTTTCTATGCTATCCATTCATTGCAGCCTCGCACCACATATGAGTTTTCTATGCTATCCATTCATTGCAGCCTCGCACCACATATGAGTTTTCTATGCTATCCATTCATTGCAGCCTCGCACCACATATGAGTTTTCTATGCTATCCATTCATTGCAGCCTCGCACCACATATGAGTTTTCTATGCTATCCATTCATTGCAGCCTCGCACCACATATGAGTTTTCTATGCTATCCATTCATTGCAGCCTCGCACCACATATGAGTTTTCTATGCTATCCATTTCCCTGCTATGCGAGCACCATGTGCTGTTCCTAACATCCAGTAGGCCTCAGGTTTTATCCCAGCAGGCCCAATTCATCAGAACAGTCTCTGGGGTCGGGGGGGGGGGGGTTTTCTACTGCCCTCCAACCTCTTTCATCCTCCAGATCTTCCAGGAGCTGAAGAGCAGTGACATCGCCAATAGCTTCAGAAAGGCAATCAACAGGAAGGAGGGCATTCTGGCCATTGGGGGCACCTCGGAGCTCTCCAGCGAGGGCACGCAGCACTCTTTCTCAGGTAGGCTTCCCGCCTGACTCAGAATTATGCACCGTGCATGGGGTTAACCCTGAACTTGCATATGTAGATGTGAGTATGTAAAATATGCCTTTTGTATAGGCCTTAGTTTCCTGCTCTGTGTTGCAGAGGAGGAGCGTTACGCTTTTGTGAACTGGATTAACGCGACGCTGGAAAATGATCCAGACTGCAAGCATGTGTTACCGATGGACCCGAGCTCAGACTCGATTTTCAAGGCCGTTTGTGACGGCATCCTTCTCTGGTGAGAGAAACCGTCGCTCAGAGTCAGAACTAATGCAACCTTTCTGTGTGTTTTCTGTGCGATTAACCATCAGTGACTCTGCTTTATTTTCATTGTGCTTCATGTTCATCTCCTTGTTCTCCAGTAAAATGATAAACCTCTCAGTGCCTGACACAATTGATGAGAGAACGATAAACAAGAAGAAGCTGACACCATTCACAATACAGGTCAGTCACCACAGAGTCCACGCCTCCAACCTATGCTTTAACTTAATTCTACCCTATATTATCCCAGCAGGTTGTGGATTTATACCAGTGAATTCCCCTCCTGCGCTTTATGTCCAAAACCCCTTACCATTGTGTCACTTCTACATGTGTTGTGTACTGAACAGTTCGTATAGGCTTTACACACTGCATATTAGTATATTATTCTTATGTAGTTAGGGTAACTACCCTGGGATAACGTAGCCCTTTTTCACACACACATTGTTAACCCGGGGTTAAACTGAGCCCAGGGCTATACGATTCAAACTTCACCTTTGCCAGCCCTTGGTTAAATGTCCCAATTTACACCAGCACCTTTTATCCCTGTGTTTAGTTGATTTTCAGGGGATAACCCTACAAACTCGGGGCTAACCCTGCTCTGGAGCTGGGCCTGCAAGCCCTAGGCTAAAGTCGGGGTTAGCCCAAATTGGAATGTGCCAGGATTGTGGCAGTGTGACAGCTGTGTTAGCCTGGGGCTAACAGCTCCCTTAGCCTGGGGCTAAGAAGGTTCTAAGAATGCTGTTAGCCCTGGGCTAAGTACAGTGTGAAAAGCCTATCAGTGTTGCCTTTCAGTGCATGGCGTAAAGTTCATTTAGCTGACGTCTCATCCTGCTGCAGGAAAACCTGAACCTGGCCCTGAACTCGGCCTCTGCCGTTGGCTGCCATGTGGTGAACATCGGGGCGCTGGACCTGCGGGAAGGGAAGCCCCACCTGGTGCTGGGCCTCCTGTGGCAGATCATCAAGATCGGCCTGCTCGCCAACATTGAGCTGAGCCGCAACGAAGGTGCAGCCCGATCACTCAGCCAGCAGCTCGCCTGGGGCCAGATAACTATTACACATACTTTAAATGTGTCTTGATACAGGTTTTGATGGGTCTTCCCATTACACAGAGACGCCAAACTTAGACTAGCATACCTCTCTCATTGCCAGTCTAGAGTGAATATGTGTGTATAATATTGTTGTTAGATTGTGCTAGTGTGCACAACTATGTTGCTATACTATGTAGCTACTTAGATAACCAACTTGTAAACTATGTCAGTCTTAATATGCTAACAAACTGCGAATCAAAATTTCCAGGCGTAATGTTGGATTTACCCAGTTATACAGGATCATAACTTAACAATTTTTGTAATCTGTAATATTTAGGTGTAGTTGCTTAAAAGTCAGATATTTTGCTTGATGACATACCTGGGTGTCACAGTCCCAGTTGCTGCACAACATTACCTACCTGGAAGTAAGTTGTATGATATGATGACCACGAACACATTCCTTCTACACACTGCTAAAACCCACTTAAAGATCTTAACCAGATTCAATTTTTAAATGTATAAGAATTCATAAAAACAGACATGGGGAAAATACATTTCCACTGTACTGTTGGTGGTTGAAATGGAGATTATTGGCTCAACGATGCAGAAGGGGAGTGTGTCTGCATAGTTTCTGATGGTGCTTTTCGCTGTAGCTTTGGTGGCCCTGCTAACAGAGGATGAGACTTTGGAGGACCTGATGAAGCTCTCCCCTGAGGAACTTCTGCTGCGCTGGGTCAACTATCACCTGGACAACGCCGGCTGGACCAAGATCAGCAACTTCAGCTCCGACATTAAGGTAGCTACCCTCAGCATGCTGTTTTTAAACCGAGCCTGAGCTAACACAGCCTTCTTCAGACCTTCAGTCCAATACTGTAGCAGTGGCATTGCCAAAAAACGTTGTCATGTTGGCTCTCCTCTTCCTCTCTCCAGTGGTGCAGTGCAGGCCTTACAGTGTGACTGCCCTGCAAAGCCTGTGCACCCTACCTCTACAGGCAAGCACCTAGCCCTCCAGCCCTGTATGTAGCAAATGCTAACCAGGCCTTCATGCTTTTCCCTCTTCCGCTCAAAGACCATGTTTCCATCCCATGGCACAGTCAGCACCAGCATTTCACTGGCTTGCATTGGCTCTGACAACAGGACGTTTTTGGGTCTGAGGATGGTCTTCGTAGCATAATGGGAGAATTTGAGTTGCCTGCCCCTAAGTCCACCATTACTGGCCAGTCCTGTGCCGTTATTACAATTGCATTATACTGGTATCAGATTGTGTGCTTGTTCATGTTTTATATAGTATTGTGCTGTCATTTGTGGTTTGGTTTTAACCTCCCTCCCTGAACCACCCAGTCAAACGCTGCCTGCCTCCCCGGTTCACGTCCATGTTGCTGTCTGTGGCATGATCAGATGCTGCTACCCTATTCCAAGCAATAAGAGAAAAATCACCAAGCTTTTCTCTCGCAGGACTCTAAGGCCTACTTCCACCTGCTCAATGAGATCGCCCCCAAAGGAACCAAAGAGGACGAGCCCCATATCAAGATCAACATGGCTGGCTTTAGTGTGAGTGCTCTCACAGGACGATTTTCGACCTCAGCACTTTCAAATACCTATTATTATTATTAGAGTCCAACAAAAGGTTTTAATATCATTACTGTTATTGTGAATGTGCTTTCGTACGGGTTTTAAATTTTACCATGTAAACAGAACATAGTGCATGCAGAAAACAATGTCTAGGCAATGCCCAATGCATACAAAAAGCAGAGGAGCCAAGCATGCATACGAAAGAGAAACAACAACTATGGTGCAGTAATCAAGGCAGCAAGCAGGTAACCAAAACAGTGGGGCAAAAGCAGCATAATTAACAGGAAATCACTGCAAGCACTCTTATTGTGCCCAACAGAGTTGAGTAATCGGGGGCACAGATAGCCGGAAAAGATGAAATAAGGAACATAATATTACCTTCGCTCAAGTAATCAGATACCATGAGACCTAAAGATCCAAAGAGTTGGTGTACAGAGGAAACAGAAGTGGACCTAAGACAGTGCCATTGGGTGCCCATTGTATTTTAATAATGCTGTTGTGGACAGTGTCCTTTGACAGGCATCTATGCAGTCTTTTGAGATATTACTTAGTAACTGAATAAAAGAATGTATTCAGTGTTAAGTGTTCCTTTGACTTTTAAGCAATTGACCACACGGAGTACCGCTGTTGACTGCTCACCGTCTCTATGACTGCTCAAATTTAAAAAGCTGAATAGTTCTCCTGAATCAGTCAACCGTCCCCTTCTTAAATTAAACATCATGTAGCTGTTTGGTTTGTGTTTGGGTGAATTCAGGTGGTAAATTGTGTTATTCTGTGGTGACTTGTGTTTGGTTCAGAGCGTACTTGGCAGTCAGCAGCAGATGCAGCACAAGCAAATGTGACTTGAGTACTATGTACATCCTGTAGGAGAAGGATAACCTGAAGAGAGCAGACAGCATGCTACAGCAGGCGGACAAGCTGGGCTGCCGGCAGTTCGTCACCCCCAGGGATGTCGTCAGCGGGAACGCCAAGCTTAACCTGGGTTTCGTGGCCAACCTCTTCAACAAATACCCTGCCCTGACCAAGCCAGACAACCAGGACATAGACTGGGGACTGTTGGAAGGTGGGTCCTGTGCCAGAGACTGTTTGATTACGCGCTGTTTTATTGCACTCCTGTACCAGTATATGCCAGAGGTCATTAGAGGGCAGGAGCTGGCACCTTGCGTTGGAGTGTTTGACATCTGTGCTTTACATCACCATTCTCTGACATCTCAGACTGTAAAGGGCTGGTTTCCCAGACATGGATTAAGCCTAGTCCTTGACAAAAAAAAACTTTCAATGAAAAAATAAACAAAAGAAGTTTTTAGTCTTGATGTGGTCCTGTTCCTTGTCCAGGAAGCTGGACTTAAATCTTTAGTCTCCTGTGTCTTATCAGGTCCTGTTTTTAGAAAAATTGAAGGTATTATTTAATTACCAGCATATAAAAATGGATTGGTTCCTGTGGTACAGTACATGGCCTCTCAGCTCAAACAGACATCTTGAGCTAGAGCTCCCCCTAGTGGAATATGGACCCATATCATTTTAATTTACATTTTTCAATTTCATGCTGGATATTGGTTTAAGTTTACACATAGTTTTGATAAATCAAAGAAAGCCAACTGCCGATTAAGAAGAAAATATTATAAGAAAAAAAGAAAAATATAATTTTTATATAGTGCAGTCTGAATTTCCCATGAGTGTATTCACGTTACACCATGAATTCAATATAAATTTCTAAAGTTAGGAGGAGGGAACATGAGATAAAGAGTTGCTCATTTACTTCCTGTGGGTCACACAGGCTTCATGGTTAGTGTTGCATCTGCAGTTGACCTCCTCTGTCATCAGGTGCTCCTCCAATTACACCCTGCCTATCTGTGTCTCTTTCACCAGGTGAGACCCGAGAGGAGAGTACCTTCCGAAACTGGATGAATTCCCTTGGTGTGAGACCCCACGTCAACCATCTTTATGGGTAGGCATGGCTCTTACTCTGGGGTGCCCCCTTCAGCCATGCTGAAGAATCCTATGAAGTGCTGTCATATCCTCTAACAATGACTCACTGTCATAATTGTAACAGTTCATAAATGTCATTTCAGAAGAAATACGAATGTCAGTATCAGTTTCTCTCTCAGAAAATTATGTGTGCTTGTGTGTCACAGCAATATATCAAAACATTTGTAGCAAAATTGCTATTGTTCTCGTGCTGAAGAGCAGAGATTACTTGGCTGCTCCTCACTCTGTATCTGGTTCCGTGTTTAGTGTGCCAGTGAATAGCTACACGGTTGTCTGATTATGAGTCCCGAGACGGCTCGACATTGAGTGGGACATCACAGTGGATCTGTTCCCATTTTAACTGTTTGCCGTTTTGTCTACAGAGACCTGCAAGATGCTCTGGTCATCCTGCAGCTGTATGAGAAGATAAAGGTCCCAGTTGACTGGAACAGCAAGGTCAACAAGCCGCCCTTTCCGAAAATCGGGACAAACATGAAGAAGGTAAAAACATGGATGAGAGGTCCTTTTCAGTTGATTTTTCTGTTCAAAGATAAGTAGGGGCCCTCTGGTGGCAACCACATGCCTGTGGTGTAGCCGCGTTTCAGATTTAGGGGTGCCATTACTGGCTGTTGGTGGAGGTCCACATCGACAAGGCAGTGATCTCATGAGCCTTGCTGGGGGAAACTAGGGGTTCAGCTTGTTAAATCGCTCAGTCTCATCACTTCCTGGCAGCTATCCCTTGGCAAGCCAAGTGAACCGATCATAAATTGACTTTGCTTATGCCTTGACATCAAAGGCAATGTGACTGGTGTTGGATGTACAATGTGGAAAGAAGCCAGGGCTCTCTAGAGAGAGATGAGACTAAGAATTATAACTAGCTTATCCCCCGTCCTTCTCCAGAGAGGCTGCGGCTGTTTCGCAGTAATGGTGTGACTGAAACTCAATGGCCAATTATTCATATAATATCTAATAATTCGTTTTTACATACTGTACGCTTGTGTGTAAATGGAAACCATGGGCAATAAAGAACAGAGCAAGTATAGTGGTAACATGCATTGCTTGACCCAGCACACTTATTGTGATGCCCTCTGATCTCATTGGTGCTGTTAAAACTCTAGCTCCACCCTCGTTCTCTCCAATCAGCAATTGTGTTGCTTTACCTCTATGCCAATCGCATCTACACACCTTGAGCTCTGCGCTCTTCCACCCGCCCGTGAACCAATGACAAGATCACATTTTACAGTCCACCAATCAGAGGAGAGGTGTATCGCTCAGTGTTGATAGTTGTAGGTGTCTGACATGTTGTGTAAGGAGGAAATAGTGGTAACCTGAGTAACGCTGGCAGACGTAACCCAGGCTCACCAAGGGTAGGTTAAGGTCAGCGCTTCTACTGCTATTGTATCCTTGGGAGTAGAAAATACGTGGAGAATTACTGGCGATCCTCATGCATTTTTCCCAGCTTGAGAACTGCAACTATGCTGTGGAGCTGGGAAGGAGTGAGGCCAAGTTCTCGCTGGTGGGCATCGGTGGGCAGGACCTGATCGACGGCAATGCCACCCTTACCCTGGCCCTAGTGTGGCAGCTGATGAGAAGGTGGGAGCATCTGTTTGACATGTGATTGAATAATGGTAATAGAAATCTTTAAATATGAGTTTTAGTGAGCTGTCAATATTATATGTAACATTTTGAACCATCAAAAATGCGTTCTGATTCTGATCTATTCGATTGGACTGTTGGGATATGTAGTAAAACTAATTTCATTTTATAGCTAATTCATGTGCAGGCTTGAGCCTCCATTGATAACTAATGCTATCAACTTTTGTTTATCCTCACAGATATACACTGAATGTTCTGGAAGACTTGGGAGACGGGCAGAAAGTGAACGATGAAGCCATTGTCAGTTGGGTCAATCAGACTCTTGCAGAGGCGGGGAAAACAACTAAAATAACCAGCTTCAAGGTTAGTCATCCATCCACTGGATTAATGAGTTACATAGTGGACCATTTACTCATTATTACATTTCAGCTTCTACCTATATATTTGGCTTCAGTTGGTAATAGTATCATTATATAACAGGCGATTTGTTTTGCTTCTTTGTGCATTGAGTAAAAGCCAAGCTTTTTTGTCTCTTGTTTAGTGGATAACCGGGCAAAGTCTGGTATACAGGGGGTAGATAAATGACGTTTAGATTTAGTGATTTGGGAAGTCATGGAAGGTGTTTGATTTCATCTTGATGTTCATGAGGCCAGTATGAGAATGCGGTGTAACTCCAGAGATCTGCACTCTTTAATCACACAGGATGTACACTGGAAGATAAACAGCATTCTAACTATTACATCTATTGCATAATTATGTCAAATACGTAGATGAGAATGGGCGGGCATTAAACTGAATTGCTGTCACGCTTTTCACAGCAACAAATATGCTAAATACTACTGAGACTGGACAAAGGGACATGCAGTACTACTATAGCCAATGTCTAATATGGTTAAAATAAAAGCGTGGCTAGCCAAAGCTTGTAGTTTTGCAAAAGATTTAAACTGGTGGTTATACAAATCAATTTTTGAGGCAATCAATAGCTGTGAAATGCCTAGATGCAATTAAAAAGAAAAGACAATGTCGCTTAGCTAGCCATAAGAATAAACCACATATTTCTATGATGCTCTGAAGGAGGTGCATGCGCTAATGCTAGTCTAACCCCTCGTCACACGGCTGACTAAAGTAGCTCTCTTCTCTCTGAGAAATCAACAAGAGCCCTTCTCTTGAGCATCCTCTGTATGTGGATGATGATGATGATAATGCCAGTTCCTTCGGCATGCTGTAAGTTTAACTGTGATGTGTGTGAATCTTAATGGACTGATTTACTAGGACAAAGAGATCAGTTCCAGTTTGCCAGTGGTGGACCTGATCGATGCCATCCAGCCAGGCAGAATCTGCTACGACTTGGTTAAGACAGGCAGCCTTACAGAGGAGGAGAAGCTGGACAATGCCAAGTATGTCTGCAGCACATACAGCATTCATCCTTGTGGATATTCCTTTGTAATCTGGTGGGCTCCAGCTCATACACACACACTGGTAGCAGGGAGGTATACTGTGAATTGCTTTGTTCCATAGAAATACATTCATTGTTAAGTACTTGTTTGTAAAAGTCAGCAGAACATATCTATTGGATTTTTTGAAGTTTGAACTTTATTGAAGTATTGACAAATCTAACTGATAATATAATGATGCACTATAGTGCTGCAAATGTACATTATGTAACAAATATATGAAGTATAGTATAGTGCAGTTTGTATAGTTTGTACCACTATCGCATGTATTTCATTACTCCTCAACCTTGTAAAAAAGGGCTATTTCTTTATTTCATTGCTTTTTCAACATGCTCATGTATTGAACAAGACTGAAGTATAACTGGACGTGCATATCGATTTGTGCTTGACCACATATGGACAGTCCACACTTGTAGTCGCCCCCCCGGCTTTGCTCAGCAGGTGTTTTCCCCACGGTGCAGGTACGCCGTGTCCATGGCCAGGAAGATCGGCTCCCGTGTCTATGCACTACCAGAGGACCTGGTTGAAGTCAAGCCCAAGATGGTGATGACAGTGTTTGCTTGCTTGATGGGCCAGGGAATGAAGAAGGACTAAAGAGCGCGCTCTGCCGCCACAGCAAAGCCAAATGTTTTTCCCCACAAGCCATTTCCTGGAGAAAAGGGCTTCTGGTCAAAGACACAAATGCTAGTATGCTTTGAAAGACTTAAATACCCTGAGCAATCAGAAATGGAATCTTTCATTCCATTTCAGTTATTTCATTTTAAAGGGTTAGATGCTTCCATTGTTTTTGTTTGGCCACCTTGGCCACCGGGTCATTGAGTTTTTGGCGGAAAAAACTTTTGTGGCCCAAATTTAAGTTATTATAAAAAACAATTATAAAATTTGCATTTCATGTGAAATCTGTGTTGTCTATGTTATTAGGTATATGTCACATGTATGTTTTTTCAAGAACATAGATACATAAGTTGATAAGTAATTGTTAAGAAGTTATTTATTTATAGGCTGACCAATAAAAACCCATTCAGAATAATAAACACTCAGCTCTTGATCAATCAAAACTGAACCCCAACACTTTCAACCTGACTTTCCGGGATTCCATTCAACATGGTCTGTGTTAACCCATGACATGAAGACACACAGTCCTGTGGGTACGATGTCAGTTGTTTAGCCTGATCTTTGTCTATGGCAACAGTTTTACATCTGATTTTACATATGCAAACCCTTACTGAACATACCGAACCAAAAAAAAAACTGAAAAAGCAGTTACAGCAGCATCCAGTTCCTGTTTACACTCCCACCTATTTAGCACTCAACAGGCTAATAATAGTAGAAATATTAATACCATGAAAATGTCAATGCCTGTTTTTTTCAGGATTCATTTGAAAGTTGTTTTTTAAAAAATGTGTTACTACTGAAATTACTACTGTTTCTTGCTATCCCATAAGGGCCAGATGTCATAATTCATAATAAACTTATGACACAATAATAAACACAATAATAACATATTCATTTATCAACTCAGTTATTCCCATTTCCTGTTCTCAAAGGAGCATTACCTGAAGAATGTTCTTCTTGGCAAGAATTTAACTGGGGAAGGTTTGGCTTTTAGTGTAACATAAAAAACACACCCCAATGTTATACCATTTGCTCTATTAGTTGTTGCAAGGGTTATATTGAGATTCATTTGTATCCTGACAGAAAAATCTCTCAAAAAATGAACCTGAAATACTCAGATGCTGTATGTTTTCTAAGCATATTGTTTTCTTGGGGTTTGGATGCTAGTTTGATGCAATACGCTTTGGAGGAAAGTTGTTTTTACCAGCTGAACATCTTTTTTGACAACTTGAAATTAGGGCTTACTGATTCAGTGATTTTGTAACAGTGTTATGCAGTGCTAACCTTTCTGGCTGTATGTAACATTAAAACTGAGTACTATTTCCTGCTTATTTTCTGATTTTTATACCAAAAAATACAAAATAAGCCCATTTCAGGTAGAATCCTTAAAACCATAGCTGTAAAGGCATTTTTGACTTTGTCATATACATGTATACTCAGCTACATACTTTTTATTTAAGGAAAACAATAAAATGAAAATGAACTATACATGAACATTTTTTATATTTTTTTCATTTGTGTGAAAATGCATTGGAACACAACTTTTGGTTCCAAAAAATTAGGCCCCCCAGTATATACCCTGGAAGTGAAGTCTTTGTATACTAGGGTGCAGCAGTGAGTACTGTGATTTGGTGTCCTAGTCCAAGCTATGCCATTAATGGCCATTGGTTGAGGCAACATTTGGCTCATCTATGTTATGGAAAAATAGGCCATAAGCTGGTTGAGTCATCTGTCTCACTGCCCTCTTCTGGCCACCTCTGGCTGGATGGCCAACCATAAGGTTGTCCATTGCCTTTTTTAACCAATCATTTATTTCATCCATGTTTGGTACTACATGAGAGAAATGACAGCAACATACAGTACGTTAATTGTATTGGAATACCACCGAATGTGGACAGTGCGCTGAGCTATGGTATGAGTGTCCCCACCCATTTTTCTGAACTTTTCCTCAAAAGGACCACAGCAAGACCCAAACAACATACACCTGTCCCATTGAATGGGAAGACTTTGTTGAAGTTATTTATCTCTTCCCTGAGGAGCTGTCAGGTGACTCTTTGGTGACCCCCTACTACATCATAAATTAGAGAGCAGAGAGCTTGGGATTTGTCAGAGACTTGTAGTGAACTCAGGACTCTTTGCCCCTTAATTCCAGCCATCAAAGTAGATCTGACCCCGCTCGTCTGGTTTATGTGTGGGTGAATATTCAGTAGCATCTGAACACAGACTTTACAATGGCTTGTGCTTTGAGCCCTGAATCCAGTCTAGACTACTCTAATGCCATATCTCTGGATCAAGCATTCTTTAGTTCTGATTATGACACTTTCACATGTCGTATTCTTTCATGAAGTCAGTGTGATACGTTCTCCCTCCCTCTTGTTTGCTCTGCATGTGCTGTGGTGAACCCCAGGGAGCGGGTCTCCTGACTTCACTTGTGGGAGTGCAGTTTGTGGAGGAGGAGAAGGACAGCATGTATAATGAACTCCTGTCCGCTGGCCACTGACCTGCATCATAACGCCTGTGAGCTGGTGATACAGAGCACCAAGTGAAGATGGGAGGTGGCAGTGAGAGGGTGGGTGAAGGGTAAGAGTGAGAGACAGTGGGAAACTCGGTGGATGTGGGTGGTTAAGGCAGCATGTATGGGAGTGAAGTGGATGAGAGAGAATGAGTTGCGACTGACAGTTTTTTGGAGTGAGGCAGAGAGCTGAGGTGGAACTGTGCTGCTTGCTGTCTTCAGTCTGGGGAGAACACTATGGAATTACGGAGCCTTGGATTTTTCTCCGTCTCATCCTTCAAAAATTTTTCCACCACGTTCTTCCACCCCATCCCCACTCCCCATAGGAACTGCACTCTCCCTAACAACAAATCTCCACTGAAGGTATCAGTCACAGTCTGTCAAAGAGCTTGATGGAGAGGAAAGATAAAATGAATTGAAGGAGGTCGGTTTATCCTCTTGGGGTTCCCTGCTTAAATGTTTTGCTTCCTCAGTGCTACACGGGGGAGTAGATTTTATGCAACATTTTGTAGGATGCTAATTAGCGCCGCGATAAAGTCAGAAGTACGTAACAAGTTGGGGTATGTTTTCCCAGCTCGGATGGATGGCTTGTCACTCGACATGGAGTGGCACTCGATGCTGGCTATTGTCCGTGCAGTTCAAAGTGAGGAGAGAGGGCCCTGGACAGTCAAGGTCTGTAGGGGCTGCTCAAGAGGATATACTGCCTAATGTATGCATGAAGTGGTATGGATGGCCCTCTCCTCTCCCACTTCTGTGGGTAAATCATCTGCACACAGCCCCGTGTGTACTGAGTGAGAGAGAGACAAGAGGTCCTGAGAGAGAGAGAGAGAGATGAGGGCTTTTTATCTCTTCTGTCCTGAGAGAGAGAGAGAGAGAGAGAGAGAGAAGGAATAGCTGCAAGTCATCTGGAACATTTCATGCTAATCATTCCCCTCAGAAACCAGAGCTTACCTTCACTCCCATTACATTCTGCTCACTTGCTCAAACGAGGCATAAGGGTTTTCAGGAGCTGAAAGTAACCCTGCTGAACCTTGTTGACACGCACAGAGAGGGACACTGGCGAGGGAGCCCAAAAGAACAAGGGGAGTAGTGGAGTTGGTCGCAGGGCAGCTAAAAGACCGCTCGCAATCGAGGTTTCTATGTCTTTCATTATGGGAGTGGTGTTTCGGAAGGAGCGATTGTTTCCAAGAAGGACTGTTGGCAAGGTCTGTTTGGAATAACAGGCAGCAGTACTGGTGGACTAAGTAGGTGGAATTCTGATTGATCGCAACAAGGACTGAACAGCGCTAGCAACGGTAAGCTACCTGTCTCTTTCATTTTCAGTCCCTCTTCTTTCCCTCTCACACACAGACACACACAAGTTGCAACAAAAACACAGGCAACTGGATGCACATACTCAGTTTGCCCTGAATATGTAATCTGAATGTGCAGTCTTCTCACCACACACGGACTACACTGTAGCTAAAACTCATTCTCATCCACACCTAATATCATCAAGGATCACCAAACTTGCACACTGACTGTCACAGTTCGACAATACACCTGCTAGGGGAATTATGCAACTTTTTCAAATAAGCAAGATAGAAACTTTGCAATCAATTGATTAGTAAATGTACAAAGCAGCAGAGAGTCAAAAGCAACATAATCTACTCATACAGTAATTCCTGATTACTGTGTGTGTGTGTGTGTGTGTGTGTGTGTGTGTGTGTGTGCGTGTGCGTGTATGTGTGTGTGTGTGTGTGTGTGTGTGTGTGTGAGCGTGAGCGTGTGTGTGTGTGTATGTGTGTGTGCTCTCCTGTGTGTGCGTGCATGCATGTAGTGATGTAAGGCTCTTTGTTTATGGGTGTTTATGAGAATATGCAACACAACAGAGAGAAGCACTCTGCACTGTGTCTGAAACCACTGTGTTCCCCGATGACTGGCCAATTAGTAAAGCACTGTTAACGAGGCTCTAAATTGTTCATTAACTGTCTGTTCCATCCTGTCAGGATCAGCACAGGCTCTCCCAGTCTGACAGGATACTGTATGTGGAAACAGATATAATGTAGCTTTTAGTAAGGGCTTTTATAGAGCACAGTGAAGTTGTGCTCTTCTCCAATCTATCCTGTCTGCTCGCACAAAAGTATAGGTTTCAAACCTGAGGTTCTTCCACAACAAAATTGTTATTGCAGCCAGTTTACCATCTATAGTGTTTGACAGTGGTATGTACAATTTCATAACAAAGAGCTAACAAACAGCTATATGCTACAATTAAAGCCTATTGACACCAGAGGTGTACAGCTTCCTAGGATTGAAGATATTGTGATTTCTTTTGGTTTTTTCATTATTTTGGTTTGTCTTACAGGCTGGTAATTTAAAGTAATTGTTTGTGAGAGCTGAAATGGACTTACACAGCACACATTAAGACATAACCAGAGTCTTGGCAATTCAGAGCACTGATGGTGCTCCCACTTAACCTCCCATTTACTCTCTCTTTCTCTCTGTTCTTTCCATCCTACTTGATGGGGAGAGCGGTCATTGGTGTCTTACCTATTGTTGCTATGGATGCCAAGGTTGTCTCCACGGTGACAGTGGCTTCCCTTAGAAACCCCAGGGCAGATGGCTGTTGTCCCCATTGGCTTTCTGTCCCCACTCACAAGTTTGCTGTGAACCTCCGTAAACACTTAAATGCTGTGGACACAAATCACTGGCAACACTATCAGTCGCTGGAATGTTAAATTCTATGACATTCTCCCATTTACAGGAAAATTGTTTAATCCTTTAATTGCTTTGAATACTGTAATACTAATATGTTTATGGAAGATAGACAATTCTGAATTTTGAAGTAGCACCGACATTATCTTTAACTTTTTCATAAATGAGGATAGACAACATTAGTATGCATTTAATTGAATGGATGATAGTGGAAAAATGCACATTTATTCAATTTTTTCTCACTTTATTCATTCATATTTACAGTATTTTCCATTACTTTCTGGAGGGGACTTATATCCACATCTGTAAATAAACCTGGGCATTCAGGTACTGTTTCAAACTAAGGGCATCAAAAGTCAGGTATATCAGTCATATACACATGGAGAAAGTGATAGCATTTGTATAGAAGTGACATTTTCATAGACAGAGTAAAGTGTCAGCACTGCCTTTGCTGCAGTTCAAATGTAAGTATTTGGATTTTGAATGCGCCTCTCGCTTTGCAGGGTAACAGGATGACTGGTCAGGTAGCAGCAGAGAGCGCGAGTCTGTCTACCCATCGACTGTCAGTGAAGACTTCACTGGAGGATGAGCCCGAGAGAGCGGACAGCACCCTGAGCCGGTGAGTTTGTGTGTGTGTGTGTATGCACTTGCGTGTGTTTTTTAAGAAACCCATTCATTCTTTTGTTAAATGAACAGCATTTTGAACTGGCAGGCACAAGTTTTCTCTTGGAAAGTCAGCGTATGTGCTGGTTTTTAATGGCTTTCAGCACATAAGTGCTTTTTCTTTACTTCCTGTGCCTAAGGTGGTTGCCCTGCCCCATGAATGACAGTGAGAAATTCTCACTTGTATGAGCATGTCTCCATGACCTCATAAAAATCTTAAAGCTCTCCATAGTTAAGAACCTCACTTCAACCCGACGTGGGGCACCCTCCTGGATGAGGCGCAACAGCCATTGAGTCAGAATGAGGTCTTAAATGACTTCGGTGACCTCAGCGTGTTGTTGCTATTGTTGGGACCTCAGGGTCCCATAGACAGGTCGTTGTCGATCCCCATGCCTCTCTCTGCAGGGTGCAGTCAGTGTGCGATGACACGTCTTCAGAGCTGCAGCGCGTGGCCACCATCGAACCCCAGGGGGCGAACTCCCGTAACTCGTTCCGTGGGAGAGGGGCCCTGTCACGGTGAGTTTGGGCATGAGACAAATTACATTTTTTTAAGATTCTCTCATAATGGAGTAGATTCCTGGGACAATTAGCAAAAGTGTTTTTATTTCAGATTCTTTGTTTGGTAAATGAGCCTTTAGTTTTCTTTTTTTCCTTGGTAACTCCTAACCTGACCTTCTGACAATGTACTTGGACATTTTAAATCTTATGAGTTATGAAATTGCTGTGGGAATCTACCATGCCAAATTAAATGACAGTACTAATATTCATGAACATGACTAGTTTATTCTCATACAAGCACCTACTTGTATAATTCCCCTAATCTTACATATACTTT
>JAFBMS010002949.1:0-22347 GCA_019788955.1 Albula glossodonta
AAGATAGAAACATGTATTATGTTCAGGCGCGCAGGTATATGTTGTTGGATTGATGGTGTTATGAAGAGCTCAAATGCTGATTTTATGTCTTGGACATGGCTGACATGGTATGTGGTGGGACCTGGTACCATTTTGATGACATTAGCAGCATTAAGCCTGACCTCCATTTTACAGAGGGGCTCCCATCCTTAATAAAATGCTTTCCATTACCACTAAATATTGACGTCAATGTTTAAGCTAATGCAAACAATAAGAAAGTTAAATTTAAATTTTAAATTAAATATTACCACCACCACCCCCAACCCCGGCAAACACCCAAAATACCTACTTTTGCAAAAATATGCAAATCACCATAAAATCTCTCAGTTGGACCTTAAATTGGAAAGAAAGACCTTTTTTCTTGTTTTAATGCCAATCTCCTCACTGGAACCACGGTCAACTTTGGGTGTAGTTCACAGCCAGACACAAAAGGTGGAGGTCTATTCCTTAATAAAATGGTTGCCATTACCACTAAATATTGGTGTCAAGGTTTATGCTAATTCTACTAATAAGAAAGGTAGGAGGGCCTAGGTTGCTTGTCCTGGGGCAGGCATTAGATAAGCTGGGGGAAAGCCTTAGATAAGAAAAAGAATAAAAAGGAAGAGGGTGAATGTTGGCGTGCCAAGGTGGTATCTTTTTCCGCTGTCCGGACCAGCCCGGCTGGTGTCGCGTATCGTGTTTGGATAATACACAATAAACCTTTTTTGCATCAGGCGCGGTGGATTTTGATCAGGCTCAGGTACTGAAGGAACGAAGGCTTGAGGATATTAAAACAAGTGTGACGAGGGGCCCCCAGCCGTTGGGCCCAGGGTTGAGCCACTTCTACCACTCATTTGTGGGGGTGGGAAAAACAAAAATGCTTACAGCACCTGGTATTCCCAGGCGGTCACCCATCCAAGTACTAACCAGGCCCGACGCTGCTTGGCTTCCGAGATCAGACGAGATCGGGCGCGTTCAGCGTGGTGTGGCCGTAAGCGAAAGCTGCCCTCTCAATCTGTCGCCTCATGGTTGTCATCCGCTTTCTACTGCTGTTGTGACGCCGGAGCCTTTTTTTTTTTTTTTTGCTTTGTCCAACACTGCGGGGCCGGGGCTCACGTTTGGGGTTTGGGTTTTTGGCTGGGGCTTGGCACTGGCCAAGGCCACAGGGTCAGCTCCCCGCTCTAGGTGTGGATCTAGGCCGCAGGCCAGGGTTTGAAGATGGTGGAGAGACCCACCACCCGGCTCCCAGTTTCACCTGGGCTTTGGCTCACATTTCATGCGGAGCTCCGTCTGAGCCGCCAGCTCTTGTTGGTGGCTCAACCCTCGTATTGTCCTCACATTTGCTTACATCTTTTATCCTTGGGGTCAATTTGACCCAAGCTATTTCAACCTCCAGGCAATGATTATAATTAAAATTGCTACCCATTTTTATGTGTCAGGTACTTCACGTTTCTTGGTTTACTACCTAAACAGCCCTTTAAATTAAATATGACCACCACCCATCCCCCCCCTCCACCCCCCCCCCCCCCCCCCCCCCCCCCCAAAACCCCGGCATGCACCCAAAATACCTAGTATTGGAAAAATATGCAAATCACCATAAAATCTCTCAGTTTGACCCGAACTTGAAAAGAAGGACCTTTTTTTTTCCTGTTTTAATGGCTTTATATTATTTCTAAGTAAATTTTATTTTGTCATTTATATCATTTGGCAAGAAAAACTATATCTTTTATCAAAGACAGAAACATGTATTATTTTTGGGCTCTCAAGTATATCATTTTCGATTGATGGTGTTACGAAGAGCTCAAACGCTGATTTTATGTCTTGGACATGGCTGACAGTGTATCTGGTGGGGCCTGGAACCATTTTGATGACATTAACAGCATTAAGTGTAACCTGTCATTCAGGTGGGGAGAGGGACTATAATAACTTTCCATTTTTGTAAGGTAACTTGTCTGCTGGTGGTTGAGAGATAACGGGAGGGTCAATACTAAGGCTCTCATTCTCATCAGAGGAGGATGTCTCATAATCAGGGTCCTCCTCAACATTATCCTCTGTCTCAGACACATTCACCTCTATGTCACTTTCACTGTCAAAGAGCTGTGACAAAACCGCATTGGCACGAAACCTTTGCTTAGAGGTCATTTTCAAGTGAAAGAGAACATAAAGCAAGAGCACACAGCGCACCAAGTGAAATGGTTTTGAAAGCTGCAGTGCAAGCTTTCATATGTTTGCTCCTCCCCTTTGTAGTGTGAACTGCCAATCTCCTCACTGGAACCACATTTCCACACCCCAACAGTGCAGGAAATATCAGCGTACTCGTTGGAATTATATTTCCTCCTCCCCCATGTCATGTGAACTGTCAGTGGTTCTCATGCTACCACAGGTATGGTTATGATGGGTTAGGGCCAGGGGCATCACCAGACCCGATCTCAGTGGGGCACACGCCCCAGTAACAATCTGTGGTGCCCCGGTAAATGGTCGTGGAAAAATAACATAGCTCCCAAGGGGGGGTTGACCCCTGGTCAGCCTAATCAACTGTCAGTAGCTTTGAATAAAAGTGTCAGCTAAATGAATCTGAAAGTAATGTAACGCAACTAGCCTATTGTCTTTGCTGATGCATTCCCCGCATGAGGATGTGAGCACTAGGGTTTCGCGCCCCAGAAGGGCCTCAAATCTAGCAACACCCCCTCTGCTTTAGGGCCCTAAAGCAGAGGGAAGGTTTTTTGAAGATTATAAAATTGCATGTTAGTGGCCTCAATATCATCCAAAACAACCAAATGAAATGTGTGAACGATGTTGATATTTCTTATGTTTTATGCCGCCAGAACAACCTGGGCTCAAATTCAGCCCAGAGAACACCGATGTGTACAAAATGTGTACAGGACATTGAAAACATATCATCATGTTCATTTTACGTTCACCCAGTTGTCCCCATTAAATTAGGAAAAGTCATGAAATATGAGGCAAAAAAACAAAGTCAATAATCCATTGAAACATTGAATGGGGCCACATGGACCCCAAAGATAATAGGAGGGTTACACTCCTGCTTAAGCCTGACCTCCATTTTACCGAGGGGCTCCCAGCCTTAAGCCTCTCTCCCGATACCTCATTCTCAGCCCTTGGCGCCAGAACCGCGGGCAACTGGTCACCCAGACAGGACTGGGACAACTGCTTACACCAACGGTTGTAGAAGTGTAATTTGTGGGATCAGACCTATCTTTCAGCTGACACAGCGCTGACAGACATACTTACAGCCATGCGCATTTTGATACTGACAAAACGTAGGCATAGATATAATGATGTAGACACAACCTGGATGCAGTCACCTGGAAGAGGTCGGTCTACTTTAGTTGTAGTTCACTGCCAGACACACAAGGTGGAGGTCTATTCCTTAATAAAATGGTTGCCATTACCGCTAAATATTGGTGTCAAGGTTTAAGCTAATTCTAACAATAAGAAAGGTAGGAGGGCCTAAGTTGCTTGTCCTGGGGCAGGCCTTAGATAAGCTGGAAGAAAGCCATAGATAAGAAAAAGAGTAAAAAGGAAGAGGGTGAATGTTGACGTGCCAAGGTGGTCTCTTTTTCCGCTGTCCGGACCAGCCCGGCTGGTGTCGCGTATCGTGTTTGGATACTACACAATAAACCTTTTTGCATCAGGCTCGGTGGATTTTGATCAGGCTCAGGTACTGAAGCAACGAAGGCTTGAGGATATTAAAAAAAAGTGTGATGAGGGGCCCCCAGCCATTGGGCCCAGGGTTGAGCCATTTCTGCCACTCGATTGTGGGGGTAGGAAAAAATAAAAATGCTTACAGCACCTGGTATTCCCAGGCGGTCACCCATCCAAGTACTAACCAGGCCCGACGCTGCTTGGCTTCCGAGATCAGACGAGATCGGGCGCGTTCAGCGTGGTGTGGCCGTAAGCGAAAGCTGCCCTCTCAATCGGTCGCCTCATGGTTGTCATCCGCTTTCTTCTGCGATTGTGACGCCGGAGCATTTTTTTTTTTTCGTCCAACAATGCGGAGCCCAGGCTCACGTTTGGAGTTTGGGTTTTTGGCTGGAGCTTGGCATTGGCCGCCCGCTCTTGGTGGGGGCTTAACCCTCATATTGTCCTCAAATTTGCTGACACCTTTTATCCTTGGTTTCAATTTGACCCAAGCTATGTCAGCCTCCAGGCAATGATTATAATTAAAATTGCTACCCATTTTTATTTGACAGGTACTTTACCTTTCTTAGTTTACCAGCTAAATAGCCCTTTAAATTAAATATTACCACCACCACCCCCCCCCCCCCCAACCTCGGCAAACACCCAAAATACCTACCATTGCAAAAATCTGCAAATCACCATAAATTCTCTCAGTTTGACCTTAACTTGGAAAGAAGGACCTTTTGTTCCTGTTTTAATGGCTTTATATTATTTCTAAGTACAATTTTTTGTTTTTGTCATTTATATCATTTGGAAAGAAAAACTATATCTTTTATCAAAGAGAGAAACATGCATTATGTTCGGGCTCTCAAGTATATAATTTTCGATTGATGGTGTTACAGCGCGCTGCTTGACACTCCTTGCGTAATGCCCCTTTTCCAAGCACTCACGGCAGACAAACTGAGGGCAAACTCGCATCACATGAACCGGGCTCATGCACAAACGGCAGATCTTCACCTGCCTATCATGCACGACCCGAAAATACAGTGGTCCATCTCCCGTATCAAAACGCACGCTGTATGGCAACGAAGCAATCTCTTTCTGGAATTTGACCCTGAGAAACTGTGTGCCATCCGCCACTGCAGTGCCTGGGTAAAAACGGCTGCGGAGAGGTAGAATCGGAGTCACACTCCACCTTTCCAACTTGTCCAAAATCACAGAGTCCTCTATGTATTTCGGCAGTCTCAAAAACGAGACCATAACCTCCGTAGCACACAGTCTGCGCACCTCACAAACATGACCCTTCACTTGCACTCCGTCCAACAGAAGCTGGAAGTAATCCTCCTTCTCCAAAGTTAACTCAAGTCCATTGTTGGTCCGATTCGGATTTGTTTCAAATCCGTATCCATGGCGATTTGTCCAATTGCCGGTCCTCAGTCATATGCGTTGAAATCCATTCCCGTTAATTAGAAAAAACACGAAAATTCTGCCCCTCTGCATATAAACTGCTCAGGGGAGGAAAAAATCAAAAAGCAAAAGAAGCACTACAAAAGTAATAGACGAGTACAATAAACAATCAAAAGAAAAAAGAAACAAACACTGTGAGAGCCTCTCTCTCTCCCACTTCTGCAGCCACAACCTCACGCTTGTGACATCACAATCGGGCGCGTTCAGCATGGAGTGGCGGCAAGAAAAACAACATGTTTTATCAATATCTTTTATCACTTGTCCATCCGCATGTCATATCTACTTTTGTTGTCCAAAACGCTCGAGCCAACACCATTAACCAAACCCCCAGCTTCTTCTCTTTGTTCAGGAGTAAGCTGGCAAGAGAATTCCTCTCCAGCCGTCAATTCCAACCCAGCCCCGCAGTCCTTCTCAGCGCCATCAGTCCGTCCGCCATTCAAAACTCTTTTCCTTGAATCCATGTCATGTTCAAAAACCACATTAACAGCTGTATTACTACAACTTTCACCATCATCCAAAACTCGAAGTCGATGTTCAGACAATTGATCAGAAAACACAGAACTCGCCATTTGTTTCAAATCCGTATCCATAGCGATTTGTCGAATTGCCGGTCCTGAGTCATTCACGTTGAAATCCATTCCCGTTAATTAGAAAACGCAAAAAAAATCTGCCCCTCTGCATATGAACTGCTCAGGGGAGGAACAAATAAAAAAGCAAAAGAAGCACGACAAAAATAACAGACGAGTACAATAAACAATCAAAAGAAAAAAGAAACAAACACTGTGAGAGCCTCTCTCTCTCCCACTTCTGCAGCCACAATCTCACGCTTGTGACATCACAATCGGGCGCATTCAGCATGGTGTGGCGGCAAGAAAAACAACATGTTTTATCAATATCTTTTATCACTTGTCCATCCGCATGTCATATCTACTTTTGTTGTCCAAAACGCTCGAGCCAACACCATTAAGCAAACCCCCAGCTTCTTCTCTTTGTTCAGGAGTAAACTGGCCAGAGAATTCCTCTCCAGTCGCCAATTCCACTCCAACACACGTCGGCAATTTCACCCCAGCCCCGCAGTCCTTCTCAGCGCCATCAGTCAGTCCGCCATTCAAAACTCTTTTCCTTGAATCCATGTCATGTTGAAAAACCACATTAACAGCTGTATTACTACAACTTTCACCATCATCCAAAACTCGAAGTCGATGTTCAGACAATTGATCAGAAAACACAGAACTCGCCATTTGTTTCAAATCCGTATCCATAGCGATTTGTCGAATTGCCGGTCCTGAGTCATTCACGTTGAAATCCATTCCCGTTAATTAGAAAACACACGAAAATTCTGCCCCTCTGCATATAAACTGCTCAGGGGAGGAAATAACCAAAAAGCAATAGAAGCACAACAAAATTAACAGACGAGTACAATAAACAATCAAAAGAAAAAAGAGACAAACACTGTGAGAGCGTCTCTCTCTCCCACTTCTGCAGCCACAATCTCACGCTTGTGACATCACAATCGGGCGCCTTCAGCATGGTGTGGCGGCAAGAAAAACAACATGTTTTATCAATATCTTTTATCACTTGTCCATCCGCATGTCATATCTACTTTTGTTGTCCAAAACGCTCGAGCCAACACCATTAAGCAAACCCCCAGCTTCTTCTCTTTGTTCAGGAGTAAGCTGGCGAGAGAATTCCTCTCCAGCCGTCAATTCCAACCCAGCCCCGCAGTCCTTCTCAGCGCCATCAGTCAGTCCGCCATTCAAAACTCTTTTCCTTGAATCCATGTCATGTTGAAAAACCACATTAACAGCTGTATTACTACAACTTTCACCATCATCCAAAACTCGAAGTCGATGTTCAGACAATTGATCAAGAAACACAGAACTCGCCATTTGTTTCAAATCCGTATCCATAGCGATTTGTCGAATTGCCGGTCCTGAGTCATTCACGTTGAAATCCATTCCCGTTAATTAGAAAACACACGAAAATTCTGCCCCTCTGCATATAAACTGCTCAGGGGAGGAAATAACCAAAAAGCAATAGAAGCACAACAAAATTAACAGACGAGTACAATAAACAATCAAAAGAAAAAAGAGACAAACACTGTGAGAGCCTATCTCTCTCCCACTTCTGCAGCCACAATCTCACGCTTGTGACATCACAATCGGGCGCCTTCAGCATGGTGTGGCGGCAAGAAAAACAACATGTTTTATCAATATCTTTTATCACTTGTCCATCCGCATGTCATATCTACTTTTGTTGTCCAAAACGCTCGAGCCAACACCATTAAGCAAACCCCCAGCTTCTTCTCTTTGTTCAGGAGTAAGCTGGCGAGAGAATTCCTCTCCAGCCGTCAATTCCAACCCAGCCCCGCAGTCCTTCTCAGCGCCATCAGTCAGTCCGCCATTCAAAACTCTTTTCCTTGAATCCATGTCATGTTGAAAAACCACATTAACAGCTGTATTACTACAACTTTCACCATCATCCAAAACTCGAAGTCGATGTTCAGACAATTGATCAAGAAACACAGAACTCGCCATTTGTTTCAAATCCGTATCCATAGCGATTTGTCGAATTGCCGGTCCTGAGTCATTCACGTTGAAATCCATTCCCGTTAATTAGAAAACACACGAAAATTCTGCCCCTCTGCATATAAACTGCTCAGGGGAGGAAATAACCAAAAAGCAATAGAAGCACAACAAAAGTAACAGACGAGTACAATAAACAATCAAAAGAAAAAAGAAACAAACACTGTGAGAGCCTCTCTCTCTCCCACGTCTGCAGCCACAATCTCACGCTTGTGACATCACAATCGGGCGCGTTCAGCATGGTGTGGCCGTAAGAAAAACAACATGTTTTATCAATATATTTTATCACTTCTCCATCCGCATGTCATATCTACTTTTGTTGTCGAAAACGCTCGAGCCAACACCATTAAGCAAACCCCCAGCTTCTTCTCTTTGTTCAGGAGTAAGCTGGCAAGAGAATTCCTCTCCAGCCGTCAATTCCAACCCAGCCCCGCAGTCCTTCTCAGCGCCATCAGTCCGTCCGCCATTCAAAACTCTTTTCCTTGAATCCATGTCATGTTGAAAAACCACATTAACAGCTGTATTACTACAACTTTCACCATCATCCAAAACTCGAAGTCGATGTTCAGACAATTGATCAAGAAACACAGAACTCGCCATTTGTTTCAAATCCGTATCCATAGCGATTTGTCGAATTGCCGGTCCTGAGTCATTCACGTTGAAATCCATTCCCGTTAATTAGAAAACACACGAAAATTCTGCCCCTCTGCATATAAACTGCTCAGGGGAGGAAAAAATCAAAAAGCAAAAGAAGCACTACAAAAGTAATAGACGAGTACAATAAACAATCAAAAGAAAAAAGAAACAAACACTGTGAGAGCCTCTCTCTCTCCCACTTCTGCAGCCACAATCTCACGCTTGTGACATCACAATCGGGCGCCTTCAGCATGGTGTGGCGGCAAGAAAAACAACATGTTTTATCAAAGACAGAAACATGTATTATGTTCAAGCTCTCAGGTATATGTTTTTCGATTGATGGTGTTACGAAGAGCTCAAATGCTGATTTTATGTCTTGGACATGGCTGACAGTGTATGTGGTGGGACCTGGAACCATTTTGATGACATTAGCAGCATTAAGCCTGACCTCCATTTTACAGAGGGGCTCCCATCCTTAATAAAATGCTTTCCATTACCACTAAATATTGACGTCAATGTTTAAGCTAATGCAAACAATAAGAAAGTTAAATTTAAATTTTAAATTAAATATTACCACCACCACCCCCAACCCCGGCAAACACCCAAAATACCTACTTTTGCAAAAATATGCAAATCACCATAAAATCTCTCAGTTGGACCTTAAATTGGAAAGAAAGACCTTTTTTCTTCTTTTAATGCCAATCTCCTCACTGGAACCACGGTCAACTTTGGGTGTAGTTCACAGCCAGACACAAAAGGTGGAGGTCTATTCCTTAATAAAATGGTTGCCATTACCACTAAATATTGGTGTCAAGGTTTATGCTAATTCTACCAATAAGAAAGGTAGGAGGGCCTAGGTTGCTTGTCCTGGGGCAGGCATTAGATAAGCTGGGGGAAAGCCTTAGATAAGAAAAAGAATAAAAAGGAAGAGGGTGAATGTTGGCGTGCCAAGGTGGTATCTTTTTCCGCTGTCCGGACCAGCCCGGCTGGTGTCGCGTATCGTGTTTGGATAATACACAATAAACCTTTTTTGCATCAGGCGCGGTGGATTTTGATCAGGCTCAGGTACTGAAGGAACGAAGGCTTGAGGATATTAAAACAAGTGTGACGAGGGGCCCCCAGCCGTTGGGCCCAGGGTTGAGCCACTTCTACCACTCATTTGTGGGGGTGGGAAAAACAAAAATGCTTACAGCACCTGGTATTCCCAGGCGGTCACCCATCCAAGTACTAACCAGGCCCGACGCTGCTTGGCTTCCGAGATCAGACGAGATCGGGCGCGTTCAGCGTGGTGTGGCCGTAAGCGAAAGCTGCCCTCTCAATCTGTCGCCTCATGGTTGTCATCCGCTTTCTACTGCTGTTGTGACGCCGGAGCCTTTTTTTTTTTTTTTTGCTTTGTCCAACACTGCGGAGCCGAGGCTCACGTTTGGAGTTTGGGTTTTTGGCTGGAGCTTGGCACTGGCCAAGGCCACAGTGTCAGGCCCGGCTCTAGGTGTGGATCTAGGCCGCAGGCCAGGGTTTGAAGATGGTGGAGAAAGACCCACCACCGGCTCCCAGTTTCACCTGGGCTTTGGCTCACATTTCATGCGGGAGCTCCGTCTGAGCCGCCCGCTCTTGTTGGTGGCTCAACCCTCGTATTGTCCTCACATTTGCTCACATCTTTTATCCTTGGGGTCAATTTGACCCAAGCTATTTCAACCTCCAGGCAATGATTATAATTAAAATTGCTACCCATTTTTATGTGTCAGGTACTTCACGTTTCTTGGTTTACTACCTAAACAGCCCTTTAAATTAAATATGACCACCACCCATCCCCGCCCCCCCCCCCCCAACCCCGGCATACACCCAAAATACCTAGTATTGGAAAAATATGCAAATCACCATAAAATCTCTCAGTTTGACGCTAACTTGAAAAGAAGGACCTTTTTTTCCTGTTTTAATGGCTTTACATTATTTCTAAGTAAATTTTATTTTGTCATTTATATCATTTGGAAAGAAAAACTATATCTTTTATCAAAGACAGAAACATGTATTATGTTTGGGCTCTCAAGTATATCATTTTCGATTGATGGTGTTACGAAGAGCTCAAACGCTGATTTTATGTCTTGGACATGGCTGACAGTGTATCTGGTGGGGCCTGGAACCATTTTGATGACATTAACAGCATTAAGTGTAACCTGTCATTCAGGTGGGGAGAGGGACTATAATAACTTTCCATTTTTGTAAGGTAACTTGTCTGCTGGTGGTTGAGAGACAACGGGAGGGTCAATACTAAGGCTCTCATTCTCATCAGAGGAGGATGTCTCATAATCAGGGTCCTCCTCAACATTATCCTCTGTCTCAGACACATTCTCCTCTATGTCACTTTCACTGTCAAAGAGCTGTGACAAAACCGCATTGGCACGAAACCTTTGCTTAGAGGTCATTTTCAAGTGAAAGAGAACATAAAGCAAGAGCACACAGCGCACCAAGTGAAATGGTTTTGAAAGCTGCGGTGCAAGCTTTCATATGTTTGCTCCTCCCCTTTGTAGTGTGAACTGCCAATCTCCTCACTGGAACCACATTTCCACACCCCAACAGTGCAGGAAATATCAGCGTACTTGTTGGAATTATATTTCCTCCTCCCCCATGTCATGTGAACTGTCAGTGGTTCTCATGCTACCACAGGTATGGTTATGATGGGTTAGGGCCAGGGGCATCACCAGACCCGATCTCAGTGGGGCACACGCCCCAGTAACAATCTGTGGTGCCCCGGTAAATGGTCGTGGAAAAATAACATAGCTCCCAAGGGGGGGTTGACCCCTGGTCAGCCTAATCAACTGTCAGTAGCTTTGAATAAAAGTGTCAGCTAAATGAATCTGAAAGTAATGTAACGCAACTAGCCTATTGTCTTTGCTGATGCATTCCCCGCATGAGGATGTGAGCACTAGGGTTTCGCGCCCCAGAAGGGCCTCAAATCTAGCAACACCCCCTCTGCTTTAGGGCCCTAAAGCAGAGGGAAGGTTTTTTGAAGATTATAAAATTGCATGTTAGTGGCCTCAATATCATCCAAAACAACCAAATGAAATGTGTGAACGATGTTGATATTTGTTATGTTTTATGCCGCCAGAACAACCTGGGCTCAAATTCAGCCCAGAGAACACCGATGTGTACAAAATGTGTACAGGACATTGAAAACATATCATCATGTTCATTTTACGTTCACCCAGTTGTCCCCATTAAATTAGGAAAAGTCATGAAATATGAGGCAAAAAAACAAAGTCAATAATCCATTGAAACATTGAATGGGGCCACATGGACCCCAAAGATAATAGGAGGGTTACACTCCTGCTTAAGCCTGACCTCCATTTTACCGAGGGGCTCCCAGCCTTAAGCCTCTCTCCCGATACCTCATTCTCAGCCCTTGGCGCCAGAACCGCGGGCAACTGGTCACCCAGACAGGACTGGGACAACTGCTTACACCAACGGTTGTAGAAGTGTAATTTGTGGGATCAGACCTATCTTTCAGCTGACACAGCGCTGACAGACATACTTACAGCCATGCGCATTTTGATACTGACAAAACGTAGGCATAGATATAATGATGTAGACACAACCTGGATGCAGTCACCTGGAAGAGGTCGGTCTACTTTAGTTGTAGTTCACTGCCAGACACACAAGGTGGAGGTCTATTCCTTAATAAAATGGTTGCCATTACCGCTAAATATTGGTGTCAAGGTTTAAGCTAATTCTAACAATAAGAAAGGTAGGAGGGCCTAAGTTGCTTGTCCTGGGGCAGGCCTTAGATAAGCTGGAAGAAAGCCATAGATAAGAAAAAGAGTAAAAAGGAAGAGGGTGAATGTTGACGTGCCAAGGTGGTCTCTTTTTCCGCTGTCCGGACCAGCCCGGCTGGTGTCGCGTATCGTGTTTGGATACTACACAATAAACCTTTTTGCATCAGGCTCGGTGGATTTTGATCAGGCTCAGGTACTGAAGCAACGAAGGCTTGAGGATATTAAAAAAAAGTGTGATGAGGGGCCCCCAGCCATTGGGCCCAGGGTTGAGCCATTTCTGCCACTCGATTGTGGGGGTAGGAAAAAATAAAAATGCTTACAGCACCTGGTATTCCCAGGCGGTCACCCATCCAAGTACTAACCAGGCCCGACGCTGCTTGGCTTCCGAGATCAGACGAGATCGGGCGCGTTCAGCGTGGTGTGGCCGTAAGCGAAAGCTGCCCTCTCAATCGGTCGCCTCATGGTTGTCATCCGCTTTCTTCTGCGATTGTGACGCCGGAGCATTTTTTTTTTTTCGTCCAACAATGCGGAGCCCAGGCTCACGTTTGGAGTTTGGGTTTTTGGCTGGAGCTTGGCATTGGCCGCCCGCTCTTGGTGGGGGCTTAACCCTCATATTGTCCTCAAATTTGCTGACACCTTTTATCCTTGGTTTCAATTTGACCCAAGCTATGTCAGCCTCCAGGCAATGATTATAATTAAAATTGCTACCCATTTTTATTTGACAGGTACTTTACCTTTCTTAGTTTACCAGCTAAATAGCCCTTTAAATTAAATATTACCACCACCCCCCCCCCCAACCTCGGCATACACCCAAAATACCTACCATTGGAAAAATTTGCAAATCACCATAAATTCTCTCAGTTTGACCTTAACTTGGAAAGAAGGACCTTTTGTTCCTGTTTTAATGGCTTTATATTATTTCTAAGTACAATTTTTTGTTTTTGTCATTTATATCATTTGGAAAGAAAAACTATATCTTTTATCAAAGAGAGAAACATGCATTATGTTCGGGCTCTCAAGTATATAATTTTCGATTGATGGTGTTACAGCGCGCTGCTTGACACTCCTTGCGTAATGCCCCTTTTCCAAGCACTCACGGCAGACAAACTGAGGGCAAACTCGCATCACATGAACCGGGCTCATGCACAAACGGCAGATCTTCACCTGCCTATCATGCACGACCCGAAAATACAGTGGTCCATCTCCCGTATCAAAACGCACGCTGTATGGCAACGAAGCAATCTCTTTCTGGAATTTGACCCTGAGAAACTGTGTGCCATCCGCCACTGCAGTGCCTGGGTAAAAACGGCTGCGGAGAGGTAGAATCGGAGTCACACTCCACCTTTCCAACTTGTCCAAAATCACAGAGTCCTCTATGTATTTCGGCAGTCTCAAAAACGAGACCATAACCTCCGTAGCACACAGTCTGCGCACCTCACAAACATGACCCTTCACTTGCACTCCGTCCAACAGAAGCTGGAAGTAATCCTCCTTCTCCAAAGTTAACTCAAGTCCATTGTTGGTCCGATTCGGATTTGTTTCAAATCCGTATCCATGGCGATTTGTCCAATTGCCGGTCCTCAGTCATATGCGTTGAAATCCATTCCCGTTAATTAGAAAAAACACGAAAATTCTGCCCCTCTGCATATAAACTGCTCAGGGCAGGAAAAAATCAAAAAGCAAAAGAAGCACTACAAAAGTAATAGACGAGTACAATAAACAATCAAAAGAAAAAAGAAACAAACACTGTGAGAGCCTCTCTCTCTCCCACTTCTGCAGCCACAACCTCACGCTTGTGACATCACAATCGGGCGCGTTCAGCATGGAGTGGCGGCAAGAAAAACAACATGTTTTATCAATATCTTTTATCACTTGTCCATCCGCATGTCATATCTACTTTTGTTGTCCAAAACGCTCGAGCCAACACCATTAACCAAACCCCCAGCTTCTTCTCTTTGTTCAGGAGTAAGCTGGCAAGAGAATTCCTCTCCAGCCGTCAATTCCAACCCAGCCCCGCAGTCCTTCTCAGCGCCATCAGTCCGTCCGCCATTCAAAACTCTTTTCCTTGAATCCATGTCATGTTCAAAAACCACATTAACAGCTGTATTACTACAACTTTCACCATCATCCAAAACTCGACGTCGATGTTCACACTATTGATCAGAAAACACAGAACTCGCCATTTGTTTCAAATCCGTATCCATAGCGATTTGTCGAATTGCCGGTCCTGAGTCATTCACGTTGAAATCCATTCGCGTTAATTACAAAGCGCAAAAAAAATCTGCCCCTCTGCATATGAACTGCTCAGGGGAGGAACAAATAAAAAAGCAAAAGAAGCACGACAAAAATAACAGACGAGTACAATAAACAATCAAAAGAAAAAAGAAACAAACACTGTGAGAGCCTCTCTCTCTCCCACTTCTGCAGCCACAATCTCACGCTTGTGACATCACAATCGGGCGCATTCAGCATGGTGTGGCGGCAAGAAAAACAACATGTTTTATCAATATCTTTTATCACTTGTCCATCCGCATGTCATATCTACTTTTGTTGTCCAAAACGCTCGAGCCAACACCATTAAGCAAACCCCCAGCTTCTTCTCTTTGTTCAGGAGTAAACTGGCCAGAGAATTCCTCTCCAGTCGCCAATTCCACTCCAACACACGTCGGCAATTTCACCCCAGCCCCGCAGTCCTTCTCAGCGCCATCAATCCGTCCGCCATTAAAAAACTCTTTTCCTTGAATCCATGCCATGTTGAAAAACCACATTAACAGCTGTATTACTAGAACTTTCACCATCATCCAAAACTCGAAGTCGATGTTCAGACAATTGATCAGAAAACACAGAACTCGCCATTTGTTTCCAATCCGTATCCATAGCGATTTGTCGAATTGCCGGTCCTGAGTCATTCACGTTGAAATCCATTCCCGTTAATTAGAAAACACACGAAAATTCTGCCCCTCTGCATATAAACTGCTCAGGGGAGGAAATAACCAAAAAGCAATAGAAGCACAACAAAATTAACAGACGAGTACAATAAACAATCAAAAGAAAAAAGAGACAAACACTGTGAGAGCGTCTCTCTCTCCCACTTCTGCAGCCACAATCTCACGCTTGTGACATCACAATCGGGCGCCTTCAGCATGGTGTGGCGGCAAGAAAAACAACATGTTTTATCAATATCTTTTATCACTTGTCCATCCGCATGTCATATCTACTTTTGTTGTCCAAAACGCTCGAGCCAACACCATTAAGCAAACCCCCAGCTTCTTCTCTTTGTTCAGGAGTAAGCTGGCGAGAGAATTCCTCTCCAGCCGTCAATTCCAACCCAGCCCCGCAGTCCTTCTCAGCGCCATCAGTCAGTCCGCCATTCAAAACTCTTTTCCTTGAATCCATGTCATGTTGAAAAACCACATTAACAGCTGTATTACTACAACTTTCACCATCATCCAAAACTCGAAGTCGATGTTCAGACAATTGATCAAGAAACACAGAACTCGCCATTTGTTTCAAATCCGTATCCATAGCGATTTGTCGAATTGCCGGTCCTGAGTCATTCACGTTGAAATCCATTCCCGTTAATTAGAAAACACACGAAAATTCTGCCCCTCTGCATATAAACTGCTCAGGGGAGGAAATAACCAAAAAGCAATAGAAGCACAACAAAATTAACAGACGAGTACAATAAACAATCAAAAGAAAAAAGAGACAAACACTGTGAGAGCGTCTCTCTCTCCCACTTCTGCAGCCACAATCTCACGCTTGTGACATCACAATCGGGCGCCTTCAGCATGGTGTGGCGGCAAGAAAAACAACATGTTTTATCAATATCTTTTATCACTTGTCCATCCGCATGTCATATCTACTTTTGTTGTCCAAAACGCTCGAGCCAACACCATTAAGCAAACCCCCAGCTTCTTCTCTTTGTTCAGGAGTAAGCTGGCGAGAGAATTCCTCTCCAGCCGTCAATTCCAACCCAGCCCCGCAGTCCTTCTCAGCGCCATCAGTCAGTCCGCCATTCAAAACTCTTTTCCTTGAATCCATGTCATGTTGAAAAACCACATTAACAGCTGTATTACTACAACTTTCACCATCATCCAAAACTCGAAGTCGATGTTCAGACAATTGATCAAGAAACACAGAACTCGCCATTTGTTTCAAATCCGTATCCATAGCGATTTGTCGAATTGCCGGTCCTGAGTCATTCACGTTGAAATCCATTCCCGTTAATTAGAAAACACACGAAAATTCTTCCCCTCTGCATATAAACTGCTCAGGGGAGGAAATAACCAAAAAGCAATAGAAGCACAACAAAATTAACAGACGAGTACAATAAACAATCAAAAGAAAAAAGAAACAAACACTGTGAGAGCCTCTCTCTCTCCCACGTCTGCAGCCACAATCTCACGCTTGTGACATCACAATCGGGCGCGTTCAGCATGGTGTGGCGGCAAGAAAAACAACATGTTTTATCAATATCTTTTATCACTTGTCCATCCGCATGTCATATCTACTTTTGTTGTCCAAAACGCTCGAACCAACACCATTAAGCAAACCCCCAGCTTCTTCTCTTTGTTCAGGAGTAAGCTGGCGAGAGAATTCCTCTCCAGCCGTCAATTCCAACCCAGCCCCGCAGTCCTTCTCAGCGCCATCAGTCAGTCCGCCATTCAAAACTCTTTTCCTTGAATCCATGTCATGTTGAAAAACCACATTAACAGCTGTATTACTACAACTTTCACCATCATCCAAAACTCGAAGTCGATGTTCAGACAATTGATCAAGAAACACAGAACTCGCCATTTGTTTCAAATCCGTATCCATAGCGATTTGTCGAATTGCCGGTCCTGAGTCATTCACGTTGAAATCCATTCCCGTTAATTAGAAAACACACGAAAATTCTGCCCCTCTGCATATAAACTGCTCAGGGGAGGAAAAAATCAAAAAGCAAAAGAAGCACTACAAAAGTAATAGACGAGTACAATAAACAATCAAAAGAAAAAAGAAACAAACACTGTGAGAGCCTCTCTCTCTCCCACTTCTGCAGCCACAATCTCACGCTTGTGACATCACAATCGGGCGCCTTCAGCATGGTGTGGCGGCAAGAAAAACAACATGTTTTATCAAAGACAGAAACATGTATTATGTTCAAGCTCTCAGGTATATGTTTTTCGATTGATGGTGTTACGAAGAGCTCAAATGCTGATTTTATGTCTTGGACATGGCTGACAGTGTATGTGGTGGGACCTGGAACCATTTTGATGACATTAGCAGCATTAAGCCTGACCTCCATTTTACAGAGGGGCTCCCATCCTTAATAAAATGCTTTCCATTACCACTAAATATTGACGTCAATGTTTAAGCTAATGCAAACAATAAGAAAGTTAAATTTAAATTTTAAATTAAATATTACCACCACCACCCCCAACCCCGGCAAACACCCAAAATACCTACTTTTGCAAAAATATGCAAATCACCATAAAATCTCTCAGTTGGACCTTAAATTGGAAAGAAAGACCTTTTTTCTTCTTTTAATGCCAATCTCCTCACTGGAACCACGGTCAACTTTGGGTGTAGTTCACAGCCAGACACAAAAGGTGGAGGTCTATTCCTTAATAAAATGGTTGCCATTACCACTAAATATTGGTGTCAAGGTTTATGCTAATTCTACCAATAAGAAAGGTAGGAGGGCCTAGGTTGCTTGTCCTGGGGCAGGCATTAGATAAGCTGGGGGAAAGCCTTAGATAAGAAAAAGAATAAAAAGGAAGAGGGTGAATGTTGGCGTGCCAAGGTGGTATCTTTTTCCGCTGTCCGGACCAGCCCGGCTGGTGTCGCGTATCGTGTTTGGATAATACACAATAAACCTTTTTTGCATCAGGCGCGGTGGATTTTGATCAGGCTCAGGTACTGAAGGAACGAAGGCTTGAGGATATTAAAACAAGTGTGACGAGGGGCCCCCAGCCGTTGGGCCCAGGGTTGAGCCACTTCTACCACTCATTTGTGGGGGTGGGAAAAACAAAAATGCTTACAGCACCTGGTATTCCCAGGCGGTCACCCATCCAAGTACTAACCAGGCCCGACGCTGCTTGGCTTCCGAGATCAGACGAGATCGGGCGCGTTCAGCGTGGTGTGGCCGTAAGCGAAAGCTGCCCTCTCAATCTGTCGCCTCATGGTTGTCATCCGCTTTCTACTGCTGTTGTGACGCCGGAGCCTTTTTTTTTTTTTTTTGCTTTGTCCAACACTGCGGAGCCGAGGCTCACGTTTGGAGTTTGGGTTTTTGGCTGGAGCTTGGCACTGGCCAAGGCCACAGTGTCAGGCCCGGCTCTAGGTGTGGATCTAGGCCGCAGGCCAGGGTTTGAAGATGGTGGAGAAAGACCCACCACCGGCTCCCAGTTTCACCTGGGCTTTGGCTCACATTTCATGCGGGAGCTCCGTCTGAGCCGCCCGCTCTTGTTGGTGGCTCAACCCTCGTATTGTCCTCACATTTGCTCACATCTTTTATCCTTGGGGTCAATTTGACCCAAGCTATTTCAACCTCCAGGCAATGATTATAATTAAAATTGCTACCCATTTTTATGTGTCAGGTACTTCACGTTTCTTGGTTTACTACCTAAACAGCCCTTTAAATTAAATATGACCACCACCCATCCCCCCCCCCCCCCCCCCCCAACCCCGGCATACACCCAAAATACCTAGTATTGGAAAAATATGCAAATCACCATAAAATCTCTCAGTTTGACGCTAACTTGAAAAGAAGGACCTTTTTTTCCTGTTTTAATGGCTTTACATTATTTCTAAGTAAATTTTATTTTGTCATTTATATCATTTGGAAAGAAAAACTATATCTTTTATCAAAGACAGAAACATGTATTATGTTTGGGCTCTCAAGTATATCATTTTCGATTGATGGTGTTACGAAGAGCTCAAACGCTGATTTTATGTCTTGGACATGGCTGACAGTGTATCTGGTGGGGCCTGGAACCATTTTGATGACATTAACAGCATTAAGTGTAACCTGTCATTCAGGTGGGGAGAGGGACTATAATAACTTTCCATTTTTGTAAGGTAACTTGTCTGCTGGTGGTTGAGAGACAACGGGAGGGTCAATACTAAGGCTCTCATTCTCATCAGAGGAGGATGTCTCATAATCAGGGTCCTCCTCAACATTATCCTCTGTCTCAGACACATTCTCCTCTATGTCACTTTCACTGTCAAAGAGCTGTGACAAAACCGCATTGGCACGAAACCTTTGCTTAGAGGTCATTTTCAAGTGAAAGAGAACATAAAGCAAGAGCACACAGCGCACCAAGTGAAATGGTTTTGAAAGCTGCGGTGCAAGCTTTCATATGTTTGCTCCTCCCCTTTGTAGTGTGAACTGCCAATCTCCTCACTGGAACCACATTTCCACACCCCAACAGTGCAGGAAATATCAGCGTACTTGTTGGAATTATATTTCCTCCTCCCCCATGTCATGTGAACTGTCAGTGGTTCTCATGCTACCACAGGTATGGTTATGATGGGTTAGGGCCAGGGGCATCACCAGACCCGATCTCAGTGGGGCACACGCCCCAGTAACAATCTGTGGTGCCCCGGTAAATGGTCGTGGAAAAATAACATAGCTCCCAAGGGGGGGTTGACCCCTGGTCAGCCTAATCAACTGTCAGTAGCTTTGAATAAAAGTGTCAGCTAAATGAATCTGAAAGTAATGTAACGCAACTAGCCTATTGTCTTTGCTGATGCATTCCCCGCATGAGGATGTGAGCACTAGGGTTTCGCGCCCCAGAAGGGCCTCAAATCTAGCAACACCCCCTCTGCTTTAGGGCCCTAAAGCAGAGGGAAGGTTTTTTGAAGATTATAAAATTGCATGTTAGTGGCCTCAATATCATCCAAAACAACCAAATGAAATGTGTGAACGATGTTGATATTTCTTATGTTTTATGCCGCCAGAACAACCTGGGCTCAAATTCAGCCCAGAGAACACCGATGTGTACAAAATGTGTACAGGACATTGAAAACATATCATCATGTTCATTTTACGTTCACCCAGTTGTCCCCATTAAATTAGGAAAAGTCATGAAATATGAGGCAAAAAAACAAAGTCAATAATCCATTGAAACATTGAATGGGGCCACATGGACCCCAAAGATAATAGGAGGGTTACACTCCTGCTTAAGCCTGACCTCCATTTTACCGAGGGGCTCCCAGCCTTAAGCCTCTCTCCCGATACCTCATTCTCAGCCCTTGGCGCCAGAACCGCGGGCAACTGGTCACCCAGACAGGACTGGGACAACTGCTTACACCAACGGTTGTAGAAGTGTAATTTGTGGGATCAGACCTATCTTTCAGCTGACACAGCGCTGACAGACATACTTACAGCCATGCGCATTTTGATACTGACAAAACGTAGGCATAGATATAATGATGTAGACACAACCTGGATGCAGTCACCTGGAAGAGGTCGGTCTACTTTAGTTGTAGTTCACTGCCAGACACACAAGGTGGAGGTCTATTCCTTAATAAAATGGTTGCCATTACCGCTAAATATTGGTGTCAAGGTTTAAGCTAATTCTAACAATAAGAAAGGTAGGAGGGCCTAAGTTGCTTGTCCTGGGGCAGGCCTTAGATAAGCTGGAAGAAAGCCATAGATAAGAAAAAGAGTAAAAAGGAAGAGGGTGAATGTTGACGTGCCAAGGTGGTCTCTTTTTCCGCTGTCCGGACCAGCCCGGCTGGTGTCGCGTATCGTGTTTGGATACTACACAATAAACCTTTTTGCATCAGGCTCGGTGGATTTCGATCAGGCTCAGGTACTGAAGCAACGAAGGCTTGAGGATATTAAAAAAAAGTGTGATGAGGGGCCCCCAGCCATTGGGCCCAGGGTTGAGCCATTTCTGCCACTCGATTGTGGGGGTAGGAAAAAATAAAAATGCTTACAGCACCTGGTATTCCCAGGCGGTCACCCATCCAAGTACTAACCAGGCCCGACGCTGCTTGGCTTCCGAGATCAGACGAGATCGGGCGCGTTCAGCGTGGTGTGGCCGTAAGCGAAAGCTGCCCTCTCAATCGGTCGCCTCATGGTTGTCATCCGCTTTCTTCTGCGATTGTGACGCCGGAGCATTTTTTTTTTCTCGTCCAACAATGCGGAGCCCAGGCTCACGTTTGGAGTTTGGGTTTTTGGCTGGAGCTTGGCATTGGCCGCCCGCTCTTGGTGGGGGCTTAACCCTCATATTGTCCTCAAATTTGCTGACACCTTTTATCCTTGGTTTCAATTTGACCCAAGCTATGTCAGCCTCCAGGCAATGATTATAATTAAAATTGCTACCCATTTTTATTTGACAGGTACTTTACCTTTCTTAGTTTACCAGCTAAATAGCCCTTTAAATTAAATATTACCACCACCCCCCCCCCCAACCCCGGCATACACCCAAAATACCTACCATAGGAAAAATTTGCAAATCACCATAAATTCTCTCAGTTTGACCTTAACTTGGAAAGAAGGACCTTTTGTTCCTGTTTTAATGGCTTTATATTATTTCTAAGTACAATTTTTTGTTTTTGTCATTTATATCATTTGGAAAGAAAAACTATATCTTTTATCAAAGAGAGAAACATGCATTATGTTCGGGCTCTCAAGTATATAATTTTCGATTGATGGTGTTACAGCGCGCTGCTTGACACTCCTTGCGTAATGCCCCTTTTCCAAGCACTCACGGCAGACAAACTGAGGGCAAACTCGCATCACATGAACCGGGCTCATGCACAAACGGCAGATCTTCACCTGCCTATCATGCACGACCCGAAAATACAGTGGTCCATCTCCCGTATCAAAACGCACGCTGTATGGCAACGAAGCAATCTCTTTCTGGAATTTGACCCTGAGAAACTGTGTGCCATCCGCCACTGCAGTGCCTGGGTAAAAACGGCTGCGGAGAGGTAGAATCGGAGGCACACTCCACCTTTCCAACTTGTCCAAAATCACAGAGTCCTCTATGGATTTCGGCAGTCTCAAAAACCAGACCATAACCTCAGTAGCACACAGTCTGCGCACCTCACAAACATGACCCTTCACTTGCACTCCGTCCAACAGAAGCTGGAAGTAATCCTCCTTCTCCAAAGTTAACTCAAGTCCATTGTTGGTCCGATTCGGATTTGTTTCAAATCCGTATCCATGGCTATTTGTCCAATTGCCGGTACTCAGTCATACACGTTGAAATCCATTCCCGTTAATTAGAAAA
>JAFBMS010002950.1:0-22333 GCA_019788955.1 Albula glossodonta
GGGGAGTTCCGCTGAGCTTGTTTGTGCCTGCCCCAGACCTCCTTACCCAGAATGCCCTGCAGGGGGTGGCCCCACCTTTCGCCCTGTGCCACGGCACCACCACCCTGGCGTTCGTGTTTGGGGGCGGGATCGTGGCGGCGGCAGACACCAGGGCCAGCGCGGCGGGTCTCATCTGCTGTCCGGCTGCGCAGAAGATCCAGCCGGTCCACGCCCACCTGCTGATGACCACGTCCGGCAGCGCAGCAGACTGCATGCTCTGGGAGCGCATCCTCTCCCGCCAGCTCCGCCTCTACCACCTGCGCCATCGCCACCGCCTGTCTGTAGGGGGCGCTGCCAAGCTGCTCTCACACATGCTGCACCCGTACAAGGGCACTGACGTGTGCGTGGCGGCCATGCTGTGCGGCTGGGATGGAGGGAGGAGTGAAAGAACGGATGGAGGGGTGGATTTGGGAGATTTGGAGGGAGAGAGGGAGGCAGGAAATAAAGGAGGAGATAGAGGGAGATGGGAAGGATGGGAGAGAGAGGTAGAGACTACAGGAATGGAGGATATCACAGTGAGAGGGAGAGAGAGTGAGCCAATCAGAAAGAGCAGGAGAGAGACTGAGCCAATCAGAGCGAGGGGGAGAGAAAATAAGCCAATCAGAGGTCCCTTGGGCCCAGGGCTGTACTATGTGTGCAGTGATGGCACTCGTCTGCAGGGGGAGCTGTTCTCGGTGGGGTCGGGCTCCCCGTACGCGTACTCTGTGCTGGACGGGGGGGTGCAGTGGGGGCTGGGCGTGGCCGAGGCCTGCGCCCTCGCCCGCCGGGCAGTTTACCACGCCACGCACCGCGACGCTTACTCCGGAAACTGCGTGGACCTGTACCACATCACCGCCCGCGGCTGGAGCCGCCGCAAGAGAGAGGACCTGAGAGAGGAGTACTACAGAGAGAGGGAGAGAGAGAGGGAGAGGGTGGAGGAGAGGAGGAGGGAGGGAGAAATGGTGGAGAGGAGAATGGACAGGTAGGAGTGGGGGGGGAGAGGGAGCAAGAAAGAAAGAAAGAGAGAGGAAGGAGAGAGGAAAGGATGAGCAGAAGAATTGTAGACCAATAGGAGACTGCCTGTGACTCTCCACTATGTGTTCAAGGCGAGAGCAATATGCAAATTGTTTTATAACGCGATATGACGGCGCACTAAACCTCTGGTAGCAAACCATTGTTACCCTGGCTGCAGTTCTTGTACAGTGAGCGTGAACAGTGAATCAAGCCCGTGTTTATTCTATAACTATACAGCATCCATTTTACAAAAGCAGAATGAAACAGCAATATGGCCCCTATGGTTACATTCCAAATGGATCAATTACGCAAGGACCATTTATTCAATACACTGTCAATTCAACTAAGGCAATATGGTCATTTAAGAGAAGTCTAGACAGCTTTTTTCCAGACTGTGTACATCTTATATAGATACCTTCTGCCCAGGTCTGCTTTGTCATATCTTTGTCTTCTCTTTACTTTTTATGATATATTATTTCCTGAATATGTGGAATTACCCATTGAGCAACACAGCATTGCTCACAATGCAGTATCTTTTCCCCAGATTGTTGTAACATTTATATTTGTAAAATATGGGTGTTGAAATAATTATGTATGGAGAGTAAAATGTGCGGTTCAACGAAAGGAGATACAAGGGGAGATGAGAACTAAGACGAGAAACTTTGAATGCCAAGGAGATAGGGAAAGAATAGCATCAGAGGGACAGAAGAAGAGAAATTGGGAGGTGTTAAACACTCTTTACACTGAATTGTACAAATTTCGAAGAATTAAAAATTTTACATATACAGCTGAGACCGCCAAAAACACAGATGGCGCCCTCATAAGAACTACATAAAGGCGAGTGACGTACTTCCTCTGCGTGCACGAGTTTGCCGTTAGCAGTTCTATAGAGCCGGCGGAAAAACGTCACTTACGAAAATCTGTCACAAAGATGGCGCTTGCTAGTGTGCTAAGGAGTGAGTCTGCGGATTTTTCAACTCGCCCTGAGCGGCCTTATGCTTTCGGTGCTGGTTTGGGTCAGTCTGAACTGGGCTTTGGGGCATCCAATGGCGACGGTGTGAACTTTGCGGTGAAAGCTTCTCTGTATCCAGAGGATGAAGATGGCCCTGAAAGAAAGATTGAGTTCCTTCATGGAACAACAACCCTGGCTTTCAAAGTGAGTACACATATATATGCAGCCTAATTACAAACATTTTTTCTTTCAATCGACATGGTACATTCTATAAAATGTTACCGAAACGTCACCAAAATTATTTTGAAATAATTATTCTTTTGCTATCTCGGAAACTGTCAAGCTCGTTGGTTAGCTTGCTAATGTTGCTATCTCATCCTCAATTCTATAGCGGTAACTCTGCTTCCAAATGTCGGTTATTGCCTCAGAAATGTTGTTACGAAGCTTGTTCAGACATCACTGCATAAAGAAATGAATGAGCTAGTTAGCTGCTTTATATACATTTCTCTAAAATGAGCCCGGTTTTGGAACACGTAGCCTAGCTAGAAGTAAACGTTTACAGACTGAACCGCGTAGTTGTAATATGTGCGGCCCATAACATAGAGGGAGAAGCCATCACAATTCAACAAGTCACCTGCAACAAAAAGTTGTACATTTTGTTACTTTATTTGATACACTCTACTTTTTATTCTAAGCCAAATCTGCGCATGGTGCATTTGTAAGGTGTTTTCCCCAATTGTAGTTGCCCTTCGCATAAACTTAGGCCATGATGACCAAGCAGAGAAAATATGTGTTGTCATTTGGGACTGCGGAGTGTCCGCAGTTGGTTTTGATTGGTTAAAAAAGTCTGTGATGGACAGCTATTTTCATCCATTTTTGTGTCCCGATGCTTTATTCATGTGCTCTATGGCTGGAAGCGTACAGGTAAATGAGAAAGCGACTGTTTGATGTGTTATCAGGGTAGCAGCAGGAAAAAAGTTATGTTAGTGCGCTGTACCTTATACCCTCGTATCTCAGTCTCCGTTCTGGGGACCCATTGTGTATGCTGTTTTTTGTCTTTTGATCAGTTATGGTTGATAAAATTATATGTTTAAGATCAACCATAATCATGCCCTCAAACTTATTTTAACATGTTGCCATGTTTCCATTAGCTAGGTCATTGAACTCCCTGCCAGGTAATTCATTTTACAGGGAGGGTTTCATGTCTCTACCCTCATGAAATCTAACCTAATTGATTGAACCAGGCACATATAGCACATAAAATAGAAGGATTAATTGATCTGATTGAAACCCCTGGGAGGTGAATTTGGAATATGTGTATTTTATAGGGTACATATTTCTGGAATAATGTGGCCATAAAGTTGCTAAACGATCCTATATTCAACTTTTAAATGTCTAATTAAAACAATTAAGCATCCCATTACAATTCAGCGCTTGTTATGGCTCGAACAAAAACCAGCATGCAGAGGGCTCCACCAGGCTAAAGCACTGCTTCAGCACAGGACCTGCTAGCATTTATCCACCATGTGAGCGAGTGGGCAGTGTAATTAGCTGTTAGTGAGAATGAATGCTAATAGTAGAGTCAGGCCAGGCCAGCTCGCTTGGGCTAGGCTACCTAACATGCTCTCTGCTCATATCAGGGTCATCGTACTCCAGCTAACGCTCTCTTGGGCTATGCTAATTGGCACTCTCTCAGTTTAGGCTGACAGGCATGATGTCCGCTCTGTGCACATGTGAAATCAGGCTAGGCTAGCTAATGCTCCCCTGGGCTAGGGCTAACAAACGTGCGCTCAGCACATGTGGGATCAGGCTAGGCTAACTAACATCCTCTCTGCTCTCTTCACATGTGAAATCAGGCTAGGCTAACTAACATCCTCTCTGCTCTCTTCACATGTGAAATCACGCTAGGCTAACTAACATCCTCTCTGCTCTCTTCACATGTGAAATCACGCTAGGCTAACTAACATCCTCTCTGCTCTCTTCACATGTGAAATTAGGCTGGGCGAACTAACGTCCTCTCTGCTCTCTCCCTCAGTTCCAGCATGGTGTGATCGTGGCGGTGGACTCGCGGGCAACAGCAGGCTCCTACATCGCCTCACAGACAGTGAAGAAGGTGATCGAGATTAACCCCTACCTGCTGGGGACCATGGCGGGTGGCGCGGCCGACTGCAGCTTCTGGGAGCGCCTCCTGGCGCGGCAGTGCCGCATCTATGAGCTGCGCAACAAGGAGCGCATCTCTGTGGCAGCCGCCTCCAAGTTGCTGGCCAACATGGTGTACCAGTACAAGGGAATGGGACTCAGCATGGGAACCATGGTGTGTGGCTGGGACAAGAGAGGGCCAGGTATGCACACCTGTGTGTGTGAGAGAGAGTGAGTGTGTCTGTGTCTGTGTCTGTGTCTGTGTCTGTGTCTGTGTCTGTGTCTGTGTCTGTGTCTGTGTCTGTGTCTGTGTGGCTGGGACAAGAGAGGTCCAGGTACACACACCTGTGTGTGTGTCTGAGTGAGAGAGAGTGTGCGCACTTGGGTGTATGTCTCAGTGTGGGTGTGTCTGTCTGTCTGTCTGTCTGAGAATAAACCTGTACAGAGAACAACTCAACACACCTATACAGACATAAGCTAATGACACCTGTGTGTGTGCGTATGCATGTCTGTGACTGTACTCAGATCAGCCAGGTATGTGCGTGCGTGTGTGGACGCCTCTGCCCATACTGAGATTAGCTAACTTTTTTGCGTGTTGGAATTTATGCTAAGTAAATAATGCTCAGCTAATCTGCTGGGTTTGATTTAATGAATCTCACCCCCATTCAGCATTCAGAATCTGCTGGGTTTGATTTAATGAATCATACCCCCGTTCAGCATTCAGAATCTGCTGGTTTGATTTAATGGATCACACCCCCATTCAGCATTCAGAATCTGTGGGTTTGTGAATTTAATGAATCACACCCCCGTTCAGCATTCAGAATCTGCTGGGTTTGATTTAATGAATCACACCCCCGTTCAGCATTCAGAATCTGCTGGGTTTGATTTAATGAATCACACCCCCGTTCAGCATTCAGAATCTGCTGGGTTTGATTTAATGAATCACACCCCCATTCAGCATTCAGAATCTGCTGGGTTTGATTTAATGAATCTCACCCCCATTCAGCATTCAAAATCTGCTGGGTTTGATTTAATGAATCTCACCCCCATTCAGCATTCAGAATCTGCTGGGTTTGATTTAATGAATCACACCCCCATTCAGCATTCAGAATCTGCTGGGTTTGATTTAATGAATCACACCCCCATTCAGCATTCAAAATCTGCTGGGTTTGATTTAATGAATCTCACCCCCATTCAGCATTCAGAATCTGCTGGGTTTGATTTAATGAATCACACCCCCGTTCAGCATTCAGAATCTGCTGGGTTTGATTTAATGAATCACACCCCCATTCAGCATTCAGAATCTGCTGGGTTTGATTTAATGAATCACACCCCCGTTCAGCATTCAGAATCTGCTGGGTTTGATTTAATGAATCTCACCCCCATTCAGCATTCAAAATCTGCTGGGTTTGATTTAATGAATCTCACCCCCATTCAGCATTCAGAATCTGCTGGGTTTGATTTAATGAATCACACCCCCATTCAGCATTCAGAATCTGCTGGGTTTGATTTAATGAATCACACCCCCGTTCAGCATTCAGAATCTGCTGGGTTTGATTTAATGAATCATACCCCCATTCAGTGCTCATTGACCTTCATTTCAGCAGTTTCTGCTTGCAGAGTACCATGTCAGCAGTGTTAATGAAGATGTGTGGGATTAGTTTAGTCTTAATTAAAGTATGGTTTTCTGTTGCTGATGGAAAGCACTGTTGAGGACAGCACAATGGGCTTCAAAAGTGTCAAATATGAACACATTGTAACATTGCATTCACAAGGATATACAGTCATTGTGTCATCACTGTGCAACAGGTCATTGTTCTAACAGACACACTGCATTGGAATTTGGCCAATTCGCAGGAAGTGTTAGTCTACCAGCTCTTGCCAAAGGGAAAGAGCAGAACACAGGTGTCATGTCTAACATCCGCCACCAGGGGGAAGCAGTGGTGTGTTACACTTGCCGTTAGCACATTGCACATGATATGCTGGCTCCAGTGAATTGACTGTGAATCAGGCAAGAGCACGATTGTGTATAAACTGTGTGGAGTGTGTGACCTGCTTAGGGAAGTGTACATGGAGAGCACGATTGTGTATAAACTGTGTGGAGTGTGTGACCTGCTTAGGGAAGTGTACATGGAGAGCACGATTGTGTATAAACTGTGTGGAGTGTGTGACCTGCTTAGGGAAGTGTACATGGAGAGCACGATTGTGTATAAACTGTGTGGAGTGTGTGACCTGCTTAGGGAAGTGTACATGGAGAGCACGATTGTGTATAAACTGTGTGGAGTGCGTGACCTGCTTAGGGAAGTGTACATGGAGAGCACGATTGTGTATAAACTGTGTGGAGTGCGTGACCTGCTTAGGGAAGTGTACATGGAGAGCACGATTGTGTATAAACTGTGTGGAGTGCGTGACCTGCTTAGGGAAGTGTACATGGAGAGCACGATTGTGTATAAACTGTGTGGAGTGCGTGACCTGCTTAGGGAAGTGTACATGGAGAGCACGATTGTGTATAAACTGTGTGGAGTGCGTGACCTGCTTAGGGAAGTGTACATGGAGAGCACGATTGTGTATAAACTGTGTGGAGTGTGTGACCTGCTTAGGGAAGTGTACATGGAGAGCACGATTGTGTATAAACTGTGTGGAGTGCGTGACCATAGGGAAGTGTGCATGGTGAGGGTTGAGTGACGGGCCCAGAAATGGCACCAGCCAAGAGCCAAATGCTGCTAGATTATCCCTTTGGCTGGAAATAAAAATGGCCAAATTTGACTTAAATACATTGACTGGCTGGTGAGCTTTTTATTTACAGTCATTTTGGCTGGTTGATGGCAAAATCACAGACCCTGGTTGTGCGTGCATGTATTTGTGTGCGCACGATGGCTCGCGTGTGTGCGTGTTTGCAGCAGTCAGAGTCACAGAAAGCCCTACAGCAGTGGTGTGTGAAATCATGTCTCCCACGAGTCTGAGGATCTCCGTGCTTAATAAACCCAAACTGACGGAGCCAATCAGGAGGAAGTGATGAGGAGCCACGGCTCGCGCCCTCAGACTCTCATCGCTGCCCCCGAACCAATCCTGCCGTGCAGCTAAGGGAGACTTTGCCCAAATTAAACGGACAACACCATTTTGCCCCACTCAGTAACTCCCTGGCCCAGCATTGGCGAGTTGTGCCTGAGTTAGTAGCTAAAACGCAACACTGTGAGGGTGGAGCTCATTATTTTGGTTGTAGTTTGTCTCGAGCAGATCTGACCCAAGCCAGCCTGGAAGTTCTTGCTCTGGCGGTTTTTAATTGTGGAACAGTATCTGATTGGCAGGAGTTTGAATTTTAAGAGCAGTGGGTGGCCACTGTCATTTTAATAACAACCAAGTCAATTTAATAACACATCGTTTTAATAACAACTGCTACCACTGTGCCAAAGCGTGATGTTGTCAGCTCAGAATTCAGCTTTAATTAAAAAAGCAAATTATCTTCTCTCTTCCTCTCTTTAAATTTTTTGGCTTTTCTTAATGGTAGTACATAATGCCTGTGTAAAGAGAGGAATTCTCATAGAGTAGGTGTGTTTATCCTGCCATTAAACCTGCAGACACTGCGGCCCTCCAGGACTGGAGTTAAACTTGCTGACACTGCGGCCCTCCAGGACTGGAGTTAAACCTGCAGACACTGCGGCCCTCCAGGACTGGAGTTAAACCTGCAGACACTGCAGCCCTCCAGGACTGGAATTAAACCTGCAGACACTGCTGCCCTCCAGGACTGGAGTTAAACCTGCAGACACTGCGGCCCTCCAGGTCTGGAGTTAAACCTGCAGACACTGCGGCCCTCCAGGACTGGAGTTAAACCTGCAGACACTGCGGCCCTCCAGGACTGGAGTTAAGCCTGCAGACACTGCGGCCCTCCAGGACTGGAGTTAAACCTGCAGACACTGCGGCCCTCCAGGACTGGAGTTAAACCTGCAGACACTGCGGCCCTCCAGGACTGGAGTTAAACCTGCAGACACTGCCCCCTACAGGACTGGAGTTAAACCTGCAGACACTGTGGCCCTCCAGGACTGGAGTTAAACCTGCAGACACTGCCCCCCCCAGGACTGGAGTTAAACCTGTAGACACTGTAGTCGTTGGTGAGCATTTTAGGCATGAGTGCTTTTGCCTGTGTCTGCCAGCTGAGGGAGCTGTGCTGTAGCTGTGCTCTGGCCTTGGTGCAGTGAGGCAGGTATACATCATGAGAAGAGCGTTTAAAGTGCGTCGTGGCAGTGGCGTAATGGCTAATCGATCCTGCCGACCGTGACCAGCGACTGGCCTGGCCGGCGCTGTCTGTGATGGATGCTGGTTTGGACTACCACACACGGACGGTCTTTATGTGTGCATGGCTGACCCCCCCCCCCCCCCCCCCCCCCCCCTTTATAAAGCGCCATCGATCTGCTGTACTGCTGTCTCCCACCGGCTCAATAAATATGTGTTGACAGCGGACGGGACGCGGGGGGCTGTGGCCGGGGCTCCACTTTAAATGAATCACAATTAAATGAAAATCTCATTAAAGCTACAACAGCATCAAGTGCGAGTCTCATCTTCCCTGATTAAGTGTCAAAGAGCCTTAAAGTGTAAATCAATCCTGGCACAATTAAGCGCAAAACTAATTAAGTCACAATAACGCTGGCAGCTACAAGCTTGATCTTATTGTGTGGTGTCACGTGTGGGCAGGTCCCAACGCTCTCCCAGTTGGTCCACATGCATGCTGATTGGTTGGATGAGCTGTTCATCACTTTGACTGGCAGTAGCAGTAATGGCTGTGCAGCTAGTAGAGGGATGTGAGACTCCACCCCTGGCTGTCCTCCCTGTGTTACCGACTGCGGTCTGTCTGTAGTACTGAGAGCTCAGCCATCTGTCCTTTCACGTGTTTTTAAATGAATTTTACATTTCAGTCCATTTTCAGCTTGGACTGATTCAGTTCTGCCATTAGTCATGCTTTAATTTGTGATGCAGTCTTGTGACTGGTATTCACAGGTTCTTATGTAAGTAATAAATCACTGTAAGCTGTGGAAGTTAGAGGATAAAGCTGGACAGGGTGGACCAATTCGGGCCCTGAGGCCGAAGCTCAGAGCCCTGAAAATAAAACACCTGGGGTTTTTTATTTTCGTACAACTGCACAGCTACGGTCGCTCTCTCTTTATAGCACAGCTACTTTCAGAAGAAATGATTCCGCCCTCAAATACAATTAAACAAAATGGCTGTTGTCTTGTTTTTTCTTTCCCCAGTCGTAAACGGAATGTTGTTTTGAGGCGGAACATTGAATGGGCTCTAGTATTGATTTTTAATGGTAATAAGGCCACTTTCACTGGGAGTACTTATGCTCTTTCTCTGTGTATGCTGTCCTCTCGACCAGTCAGCATGCAGCGTTTAATTGGTATAAATTAAAAAGTATGCTTTTTGTCACTTTAGTGGTTGGTTGTTATTTAAAAGGGGCTCTTCTGAAAGATCCTTTTAAAATGCTGCTTCTCTGCTTCAAAAGTAGAGATGTAGATGTAGCCCACATTTAGATTAAAACATTTTCTGATATTCTTTGAAGCCACATGCCTGTTTTGAACAGTTATAGTATAATTAGCTTTTACATATAAAGTTTCAGTTTTAGGGGTTTTTTTTTTTTGTTTTTTTTTCCCCAAAAAAAGCTGGAGTTCAGATAATTGGCTATGTAAACATTTTTGAAATCCCTTCTACTTGTGGGCTGTTTCTGAAAACCAAGTGCTGGTCTTATTAAAAAAAAATAGGGACAGATGCGTTTGTTGATGGGGCTGTGGGTCTTGTGGACAGATGGAATCATCAGTTAGCTCAAGCATCAGAGAGGGCTGTCACTCTGTTCCTTTCTGTGATGTCACGAAGGCTGTGAATCTAACGTCAGCTGTGTCCGAATGTCCCTACTACGCCCTCTACAGTAGGCTAAAATTAGTACACATCGTAAGTGGTGTGTCCCAATTCTCTTAACGAATCTAGCAGTACATGACTGTTAACGGGGATGGCCAACTGCATCTGGTAAAATGTTGCACTGTGTGGAATTACTGGACACTCTGCTATCCCAGAAGGCTGTTTGTGCAGAGATACCACAGAAGAAGAAAAGAAAAATCCTGCAAGTTTTCTCTCCATTTGTGAAGAAAAACAGCAACAAAAATTACTAAAAGTTTTAGGAATATTTTTGCTAATAAGTAGACTAATGAATGAGCGAATGAAAAAGCACATTTCTCGTTTGGTGGGGAGGGATGTACGTCAGTTGGAGATATCCGGCTGTGAGACTGGAAAAAATTATGGCCGTGGTGTGTCTGAATGCTAATGAACTGCAGATTTGTAGTAGGCACTACAGTGATGCAAGAGCAGCATGATTTCAGTATAATTCAGTAGGCACTATATAGTAGCCCGTATCAGATTCAGCTATAGTGCTATTCTGCCTGTGAAGTCAAAGAGGATGAGCATTGAGTTGGCCTCCTTCTGCCTGTGATGTCATAAAGGATGAGTATTGAGTTGGCCTCCTCCTGCCTGTGATGTCATAAAGGATGAGTATTGAGCAGCGTCTGAAACACCCCTACCACCGCTTCACCCAAGCCGCTCATCACTCAGCCTGTCCGCACCATCAGCTAACCTGATTGGATCTTGTTGGTTCACATGCATCGGAACACAAATAGGCAGGTCTCCAGAAATCTCATCGCTCACCAACTTACTGTCAGTGAACAGCAATTGCTGTAGGAGTGAGGGCAGTCGTACCATGATGTATATACACCCACACCTCTTCTTGCCAGCCATCCCAATAGTGTACTGTGTCTCACAGCTTTTGCTCAATTGCTGGTTTGAATAGCCATCTCCTCGGCTCTCTCAGACCCTTCTGACCATGCCCATATTCGTACTGAGTGCTGACCTGGGATCAGATTTCCCCTTGCCATACCCTAACTGTGTCCACAGTGACCTGAAGGCCTGTACTGAATCTAGTCCAGGTTCCGTTTTCATAAATAATCTTGTTTTGTAGGAATGCCTCTCTGGGACCAGTTTGTCATGTCTGTGTCCTCACCTTATCCGTGATGAGATGAAAGGCTAAACTGACCCCAGATCAGTGGCCTTGGTATGAAGCCGCTCTATGAGTGCAGGCCCTGGTGTCTTGCGGTTGTTGGGGCCGGGGTTCAGTCGGCTGGGGTCAGAAAGGTCACATGCCCTAATTTGCTGATGTGCTAACATGCTGATTAAGACGTCCCATTGATTCTCCATCTGCACAATGACCTAAGCCAAGGGTGACTGATGTTGATTGGAACTTAATATCACCTCAGTCGATGCTTGTGTGCATGCGTGCACATTCGTGCCTAATATGTAGAACAGTCGGCATAACTGTCTAGCAGGGTGCTGAAGGACAGACTTAAGTCTGTAAGGCTGGGCATTGGGCTCTCTGTGCTGAGGCTGCACTGCTGTGCTGTCACTCTCTCTGTGTGCTGCTGAGATGGAATGAGGCTTCTAGACGTGCGCGCACACACACACACACACACACACACACACACTCACACACACACACACACTCACACACGCACACACACGCACACACGCACACACACTCGCAGACACACACACACACACACACACACACACACACACACACACGCACACAGACACACACACTCTCAGACACACACACACACACACAGCCTGCACACTTACGCGCACACACACACACACACACACACACAGCCTGCACACTCACGCATGGTCAGACGTATTTGCATGTCGAGTTGCACAGACTTGTCATTCATGTATGTGCTATAAGATTCCTGATAACTGTGTGTCTGTCTCCCTCCCTCCCTGTACTACAACATTCTGTGTTTCTCTGTAGCGCTGTAATATAGCTGTGTGTGTTTCTCTATAGCGCTGTAATATAGCTGTGTGTGTTTCTCTATAGCGCTGTAATATAGCTGTGTGTGTTTCTCTATAGCGCTGTAATATAGCTGTGTGTGTTTCTCTATAGCGCTGTAATATGGCTGTGTGTGTTTCTCTATAGCGCTGTAATATAGCTGTGTGTGTTTCTCTATAGCGCTGTAATATAGCTGTGTGTGTTTCTCTGTAGCGCTGTAATATAGCTGTGTGTGTTTCTCTGTAGCGCTGTAATATAGCTATAGCGCTGTAATATGGCTGTGTGTGTTTCTCTATAGCGCTGTAATATAGCTGTGTGTGTTTCTCTGTAGCGCTGTAATATAGCTGTGTGTGTTTCTCTGTAGCGCTGTAATATAGCTGTGTGTGTTTCTCTATAGCGCTGTAATATAGCTGTGTGTGTTTCTCTATAGCGCTGTAATATAGCTGTGTGTGTGTTTCTCTATAGCGCTGTAATATAGCTGTGTGTGTTTCTCTATAGCGCTGTAATATAGCTGTGTGTGTTTCTCTATAGCGCTGTAATATGGCTGTGTGTGTTTCTCTATAGCGCTGTAATATGGCTGTGTGTGTTTCTCTATAGCGCTGTAATATAGCTGTGTGTGTTTCTCTATAGCGCTGTAATATAGCTGTGTGTGTTTCTCTATAGCGCTGTAATATAGCTGTGTGTGTTTCTCTATAGCGCTGTAATATAGCTGTGTGTGTTTCTCTATAGCGCTGTAATATAGCTGTGTGTGTTTCTCTATAGCGCTGTAATATAGCTGTGTGTGTTTCTCTATAGCGCTGTAATATAGCTGTGTGTGTTTCTCTATAGCGCTGTAATATAGCTGTGTGTGTTTCTCTATAGCGCTGTAATATAGCTGTGTGTGTTTCTCTATAGCGCTGTAATATAGCTGTGTGTGTTTCTCTATAGCGCTGTAATATAGCTGTGTGTGTTTCTCTATAGCGCTGTAATATAGCTGTGTGTGTTTCTCTATAGCGCTGTAATATAGCTGTGTGTGTTTCTCTATAGCGCTGTAATATAGCTGTATGTGTGTTTCTCCTCTCTGTAGGCCTGTACTATGTGGACTCTGAGGGTAACCGTGTCTGTGGAGACCAGTTTGCGGTGGGCTCGGGCTCCATGTACGCTTACGGGGTGCTGGACAGCGGCCTGCGGCCGGACCTGACCGTGGAGGAGGCCTGCGACCTTGGCCGGCGCGCCATCTACCAGGCCACCTACCGCGACGCCTACAGTGGTGGCACCGTCAACCTGTACCGCGTCCACAGCCAGGGCTGGGAGCGCGTGTCCCAGGACGACGTGCTGTCCCTGCACCAGCAGTTTGCCTCTGGATCCGCCTAGAGACCGGGGAGCCAATCGGCTTAGAGCGGGAGGGTATGGCTAGCCAATCTGCTTGGGGAGGGGAGTGGGGGAGGGGATCAATGGGGGCTTGCAGTGGGGAAGGAGATATCATGACACCACACATGAGTGGAGCAACAGCTGGCAACAGATCACTGACTCTTTTCAGCCAATCAGAAGATGCTGAACTCCAGAACGAAACTCAATGTTTGAAGCAAACCAGTAGCTGGTAGTATTTTGGTAGCTCCGGCCGTTTTGGTGTCATGATATCTCAATCTTCAGTCGTTAACTCTGTCAGGAGCTTTCAAAGACGGGGAGGGAGTCTCATTGGCTTGGACAAGGGGTGGGGGCGGGGCTTGAGGGAGGGTGTCTGTCCTTCCAGGAGGCATCAGCATTCAATTAGTTTGTCTCTTCCTGTCTCTGTTAGATCACGGTTCAGATTCAGGGTTGGGGTTGGGGGACGGGCAGGAGCACTGAAGTGGATAAACGAGGACAGTAGAAGCGGTCTGTGGCTCCCTGGTCTGGGTTTACATAACTCATACACACACATTACACTAGTCTCTCAGCTCTCTCTCATTGCGTGGACGGTTCTCTGTGAGGTTCAGCCGGCTGCAGTTCCCCTGTGCTGCCTGCAGCTCCTGTGGGGGTGCTGTTGCTTGCTGTCACAGTGATCGTTCTCCTCTGGCTGGCGCTGGAGTTCCATTATAGAAGCTCTGTTCCACATTTTTCAGATGTTACAAGAAAATATGAATAAAACCTGACTTTTTTTTTGACTTGAAAGGGTTTGTCTGTTTTATAATTGCGTGTGTGTCTCTCTGCGTCGCTCCAAGCTGCCCTGTATGGTTTGATTTTCCATCTTTCATCGTCTGTGTTGACATCTGTTCTGTCTCACTTTGCGTTTGCTTGATTGCCTGGCTGTAATCGTCTCATCCTGGCAGGCTCTATGCGCGCTTTTGACAGCGTGCTCGTCTCTGCGATCTGTCGCTTGTTTGTTATTACATTATGAGTGTTTGCATTGTTATGTGCTACGGGTCTCATCGGATTTTACTCATGTCAGTTTTTACGACCTCACCTGAAACTAACCTGCTTTTTTTTTTCTACGGTGTGCTCCTGAGGCCAAGGTGACCTGCGTCACATTTTCCATCCAGTTACCTTAATTATGAACCCAAACCGAGTCTTTTTAGGGATTTGCTCAACAAAGCCAAATTTTATCAGCTCTTTAAAAAAATAAAAAAAAAATGAAAGAATAAATTATTTTGGGATCTCTAAAGTTCAGCGTGACCGTTCTATAAACTTTGCGTGTTAGACCCTTCAGCACTGACCCGTCTCTGTTTGAGCCGCTCGGGCCTGATGTCATTTTAAGCCAGCAGATCTTGAAGATCTCATGTAAAACTCGCCCATTTTTCTCCCACCTGGCCGTTCGTTTGTGCGAGCGCTGGTGCACAGGAAGAGGGCTAAACGGGAATGAGGGGGGGTAATGGGACAGACTACCAGGCTCAGCACACACACACACACACATGAACACGCTCGCATATATGCACATGCACGCTCACACACACATATACACGCATTCATATATGCACATGCACGCTCACACACACACATGAACACGCTCGCATATATGCACATGCACGCTCACACACATATACACACACACGAACACGCTCGCATATATGCACATGCACGCTCACACACACATATACACACACACATGAACACGCTCGCATACGTGCACATGCACGCTCACACACACATACACACACACACACACGAACACGCTTGCATATATGCACATGCACGCACACACATACACACATGTGCATGCATAGATGCGCATGCACGCGCACATATACACGCACACGCGTTCAAGTTTGCGTGCATGTACACACACACAGGCTTGGGGGGCTGTCACTCTGTTCCTTTCTGTGATGTCACGAAGGCTGTAAATCTAACATCAGCTGTGTCCGAATGTCCCTACTATGCCCTCTACAATAGGCTAAAATTAGTGTGCATCAGTAAGGTATTCATCACTTAGTATGCATCAGTAAGGTAATAACACGCGCTCACGTTCGCACGCACGTACGCACACACCGGTTTGGCGGGGGAAGGTTGTTTTCCTCCGGCGCTGCCCTCTCTTAATGCTATCAGCTGCGTCGCAGTTTTGTTTTAAAATGTAATGACGCACGACTGAGCAAACGTCCCCCTTGGACGCTTTTATAGAGGGAAATAAACACTAATGACTGTAATGTGCGCTGGCCCTCCAGGCCCCACCAAAGACGCTTAAAAACTATTTTCACAAGTGGCTAGCTGCGGAGGGCGGCTTAATGGCATTTCAATAAAGGTAGGAAAAGAGCGCTCTCTGTCCGTAAACACTACTCCGCACCCCCCTCTCCTGAGGGAAAAATTAAGGCAGAATTACACTTGGTGATAAACTTAAGTACACCATTATAGAGTAAGATATACAATGTCCCATGTCAGGGGCTGGCAGATGTAATGGTGAATATATCGCGCTGACGGTGGCCTCCCCAGGGTGGGCAGCTGTCGAGCGGTGGGGAGTGATGGAGGGAAATTGGGACAAATTGGCCGGATGACTGGCCTGCCTGCTGTATAATGGATGTATTTTTGGGGGCTTTAGAACATTAGGACTGTTGGAGGGGCGAAGCTAAGGGAGTTTGGGAGGGGTGTGGGGGGGCTTCACTCGCCCCGGCCAGCACATTGAAGCAGCTGTCGATCAAGCGGTCGACGGAAGCCGCAGAGAATTAGTGCAGATAATCTGCAGGTGGGGTGGGGGACCGGGCCGTGGGGCGGGGCTGTGTATGGATTCCCGTTAATTAAAGAGGCCACAGGCAGCGGACACAGTGTGTGTGCAGGGGGGAAAGGGAACACGGAGATCTTCACACAGATGGGTTCACCGGTTGAAACAGGCGTTTCTGTCCTCCTTCGGGTTGACAATTACTGGAGAACGGAAAAGACGGGATCCGGAGTCGGTGGTGAAATAATCTCATGACCATCCTTGATGGAGCACGTTACAAACGTGCCCAGTATACCAGGCGTTTTCCTCAGCCCGGTGCCAGTCACCCATGGAGCATGTGTCAGCTCACCACTGCTCCACCGTCTCACTCTGGTGTCTTTGCTATTGAGACATCTGTCTGTTCCCATCAGTATTTATATAGATGTGTCGGGCGACCACTTTCCGTTGCTACGTTGCAGGCAATTTGCATTGAGGTGCTAAAAATATAACGGCCAAACAGGCTTACATTCAATTGTTTGAAATGTCCACCGAGACCTCTGGTTCTAGTGTGTGTTTGTTTGTTGAGAAGAGTCCAGTGAGTTCTCTAATGCATTAGTGATCAACCACAACTTATGTGCACAACAGAAAAGTTTATTTGTTAAAGCAGTCAAGTCTGTGCAAATTGCAGTTGCTTCCATTTGTTCTGTTTTGCATTTAGACAGGTTATTTTAGTGGTCTCCAGCGCCGTGAAACAATCATACGCAACTGGAGTTGTTTGTAAAGCCAGCTTTAATTTTGAGTGCACTATTCTCATTTCCATTAGATGTGCAGCACAACATTGTTCATCAAGAAAGCACATGCAGAATATTAATGTGAGTTATAACCCACTGTACATACCATACAACAGTATCAGTGTCTTCCACTGCACCTTCCAACTTTTTGGACATCCTCAAAATGATTCACTCTGTGACATGATTCAATTATAAAGAGAACATACGGACAAATAGTTGTTCACCCAGATAGACTTTGTCAGTATAAATCCAGTCCTACGATGGCTTTGGCTGTTGGAATTGCCATCTGTTTCATTGTCATTTCAGTAACTCAGTCGCCTGTCATGGGTGGGAAATGTTTTTTTTGTGAAAACTTGCATTTTGTGCAAAGCAGGTTTTTATGGATCCCATGTGCAGAGCAGGAGGTTAAAGGAAGACCCCGCTGCTCCTGACTGCTTGGATGCTGAGATCTGTTGGGTAGCATCAGGACTGTGATCAGCCTCTCTTCATCAAAATTAATGGCTGCTTAATCAGCGCTAATCGCCTTGTTGTGTATTCAACCAGAGCGGCCCTTGTCATAGGCCGACGTAGCGGATTTGAGCTCAACACAAGGCCCGTGGCATAGCAGGGGTCCGTCAGAGCGCTCTGCTAACTCCCAATAGCCTGGAAGGTCTTCAGGACCACGGAGAGTGTGCGCTCTTTCCTGTGAATGTAGCGTTTGATTTGAACCGGAACAGAAAAGAAAAAAAAAATTACCACTTGAACGCAGTCCAGGTCTGCCATGACCAAGTCACACTGCTAACTCCCCATCGCCTGTGATGCCTTCAGGACCATGGAGAGCGTTCCGCTATCTCCCCATCGCCTGTGATGCCTTCAGGACCATGGAGAGCGTTCTGCTAACTCCCCATCGTCTGTGATGCCTTCAGGACCATGGAGAGCGCTCTGCTAACTCTCCATCACCTGTGATGTCTTCAGACCATGGAGAGCACTCTGCTAACTCCCTGTAGCCTGTGCTGCCTTCAAGACCATAGAGAGTGACAGACTCATCCACAGACAAACGCGTGCGCACAGACTGATAGATGTTGCCCAGCTGTTATTCGGCTTCAGCCTTCAGCATGCCTTGACCTCATTCAAGTGGTAAAATTTTTTTTTCTTTTTGGTTCCGGTTCAAATCGAACAATACGTTCACAGGAAAAAGGATTTTTTTATGATGGTCTACACCAGCCTGCAGGGAAGTGTCTGCCTCCATTTGGTTTGGGCGTCCTGGGGTATACCAGGTCCCGCAGAAATGCCGTCACACGCACATGCACACACGTATGCGCCCCATCGGCCGCCATAGCAACAGCCCTCTGCAGTTAAGCATAGGGCTGTTTCAGTTAACTAATCAGTTCGAGATGCCACTTGTTCACCAGCAAGGTTCTGGAGTAGAGTCCACCATGTGCCGTCACAGAGAGGGATGCTCAGGAACAGAACGCCATTGTTTGTTTTAGCTCTGCAAATCCGTTCTGCTTTTGGCCATCTTGCCAAGCTCCGCAGGGGGTATACACACCTCTACTTAGGGCCTCTTTCCTTTTTAGTGTGGAGCTGAAGGAGCCAAAACCAATTGTGTTCGATTTTCTGAACCCCAAGAGATGAGAGTGTCTTAGCACATTTGCCAGTTTGCCTGTGTGTGTCTGTGAGTGTGTGTGTGTGTGTGTGTGTCAGTCAGTCAGTTAGTCACTGTCCCTCCCTCTTATCCATTCACCTGGCATGATGTCTCTGCTGTACCTCAGCGCAGCGAAACTCAACACCACCACCAAAAAAAATTGTCTCAGCTGCTTTCCTTGCTTCGATTTGTAACATTAGATCAAACAATGTGCTGAATTAAAGTCGTTTGAATGCAAACCGTTGGGGGAAAAAAAGTGTTTAAGCTCTTGAGCTTGTAAAGGCATGGGGGTGCGTGTTCAGCATGCAGACCTGCACACAACAAAAACTGGGGGAAATGAAAGGAGGGTGGTGGTGGGGGGGGTCTCTCGCGGCTCGGCAAATCGATGCCGCTGTGTAGCTCTGGCCGGGCCGGCACGGTGAATAATGACGCTGATGGCTCTTGCGTAAGGTCCATTCCCTCCTCTTCCTCCTCCGGGCCGTCGCTGGGCTCCTGGCCATCTCTCCGCCTCATCGCGCACGCTTATCGTGGTGTCGCCGTGGCTGCGATAGCGCTGGCGCGCCGCTTGTCGGGCGCTGGGGAGGGGAGGGTTTGCTTGTGCATTTCCAGCACCTCTGGGCTCCCTGGTCACATCGAGTACAGCTTTCTCCATGATAACACTATTATCAGAGTGGTGTTCCCAGAGGGCCCGCACCCCGCCTCTCACACACACACACACTCACACACACACTCTCTCTCTCTTACACACTCACACACACACACACACACACTCTCTCTCTCTCTCACACACACACACACACACACTCACACACGCACACTCACACACACACACACACACACACACACACACACACACACACACACACACACACACACACACGCACACACACACACTCACACACACACACACACACACACTCACTCTCTCTCACACTCACACACACACATACATACACATGCACTCACACTCACATACACACACACACACACTCTCACTCTCTGTTTGTGAGAGAGAGAAAGAGTGTGTGTGTGTGAGAGAGAGAGAGAGGGTGTGTGCATACATGTGTGTGTGTGTGTTTGTGAGAGAGAGAGAGTGTGTGTGTGTGTGTGTGTGTGTGTGAATGTCTTTGAATGTGTGTTCCAGACCCTGGGTTTCTCTCGTTCTCTTTCTATGTGCCGATCCCTCTTGCAGATTTCCCCTTATTCTCCCTGGGCAAAATTTTCCATCTCACTAATTTCTCCTTCTCTCCCCTCCTCTCTCTCTCTCTGTCTGTCTCCTTACTATCAGTCAATAGATTAGTCAGTTTAATCTTCATGAAGTCCTGTTTATGTTTTACTATATAAAGCAATATTTCATCACTCTGAAGATATATGCACCCCTGCCCCTGTAGGCAACTATGTCCTATCCCTGGGTAGTGAAAAGTTCAAAACAATTTTATATAAAAGCAAAGATTTTTGTTACATATCGCATAAAAAAATGTCTTCCTGTTTGGTCCTATGCTCCCCCCCCCCCCAACTCCTCTCTCACTCCTGCTCTCCTCCCTCCCCTGGGCGGATCGATGCCTCCTTCCTCTGGTCGCCACAGGAGAGGCGTTAATTAAACAGCCCGCTGCTCGTTACTCAATTCCCGCCGGCCCTCAGGCCTCGGTGGGGCGCGCTCCTGACTTGCGGCGGTAGCTGTACCTGCCGCAGCAGCGCGGACGGAACGCAGGCTCTAATGGGCCGCCATGCGGGCCCTTGCGCTGGGGGGGCCGTTAAGCCGTCCCGCTAACTGAAGCGTTAGCAAGTCAGAGTTGTCCCCGGAGCCCCCCCGCCCCGCTAACCCCCCTGGAGAGCCTCGCTTAATGCGGGCTGCCTTAGTAAAAACACCCAGCTGTTGCAATGTAAACAACGTGTAATAAAGAAAGAGGAAAATAAACTGTGAGCTGTATTGGCTGTCAGGGATAACGGCTAAGCTAACGGGAATGGCCTGAGCTTTTTATTTTGCTGAGTCTTGTTTTTGCTGTAGACCAACAAGCTGAGGGTGCTGCTTCTCCTCTGAGTGATGAGGTCTGGGGTGGGTGGGAATATTTTGTTCCTAGCTTGCTGCCGAGACCATCGCTCTGCTTAAATTACACACCTGTTGGGTTTAGCGGTCTGTGCTCTCTCTGGTACCCGTTGAATTGCCCGATGAAGGATTTGACCTGCTCCTGAGTGAACTCTGTGGTAGTTGAATAGGGATTTGGCCTGCTCCTGAGTGAACTCTATGGTAGTTGAGTAGGGATTTGGCCTACTCCTGAGTGAACTCTATGGTAGTTGAATAGGGATTTGGCCTGCTCCTGAGTGAACTCTATGGTAGTTGAATAGGGATTTGGCCTGCTCCTGAGTGAACTCCATGGTAGTTGAGTAAGGATTTGACCTGCTCCTGAGTGAACTCTATGGTAGTTGAATAGGGATTTGGTCTGCTCCTGAGTGAACTCTATGGTAGTTGAATAGAGAATTGGGCCTGCTCCTGAGTGAACTCTATGGTAGTTGAGTAGGGATTTGGCCTGCTCCTGAGTGAACTCTATGGTAGTTGAATAGGAAATTGGGCCTGCTCCTGAGTGAACTCTATGGTAGTTGAATAGAGAATTGGGCCTGCTCCTGAGTGAACTCCATGGTAGTTGAATAGGGATTTGGTCTGCTCCTGAGTGAACTCTGTGGTAGTTGAATAGGGATTTGGTCTGCTCCTGAGTGAACTCTATGGTGGCAGAGGAAGGGATATTTTTATCCTTCCTGGAGCCAGTGGGGCTTTTGAATTCCACGTCCCTGAATTACTGAGATGTTTCCCTCCCTCCCTCCCTCCCTCCCTCTCTCTGTGTCCATTTCCCTCCTTCCCACCATCCCTTTCTCTGGATGACTCATTGAATTGAGTATAAAAGTAACACGGAGACCCATGTGAGCTGTGTGACCTACCCCTCACACACACACACACCTCTCCACTATCCCACAGACACACACACACGTCTCCCCTGTCCCACAGACACACACACACCTCTCCCTTGTCCCACAGACACACACACACACACACACACACACACACCTCTCCACTGTCCCACACACACACATACACACACACGCCTCTCCCCTGTCCCTCACACACACACACACACACACACACACAGACAGTGCTGTGGTTGAGGGGCTTTCTCCCCTGTGCCGTTGTGCTTGTGATTTATGGCTGTGAGTGCTCCATCTGAGCGAGTGATTCCCTCTGGATGCTGCAGATTAGCAGCCGCACCCTCTCATCTGCCTAATTGGCTGCGCGGGTCGGCCTGTCTGCGGCTGACAGGAGTACTGAAGGGTTAAATCCAGCAGGCCAGGTGTGCTGCAGGAGGGCCACCCCCCCCCCCACCCCCCCCCGGGCTCCCCTGAGGCCCAACCTCTACCTCTCCAAGCACCCTATCACCCCCCGCTCTGTCCCCAAAGCCAATCACAACCCCATCTGTCAGGGCCCCGCCCCTGGCCTCTTGTGATAGGCTGAACCAGCTGCACTGAGGCAGGGGATTGGGGGCGGGTTCTGTCAGTCTCTCAATGGCAGCCCCCACACCCCCATTGCACTGGCTCTAACTGCTCCTCTTTCCCTGTGTCAGCCACCGGGTTTGCCATGTGCACCTGTGTGTGTGTGCGTGCGTTCGTGCTCATGTGTGTGCATGCGTATGTGTGTGTGTGTCCTTGTTGTGGCTGTGATTGTTGAGAGAGACAGAGGATGGACTCAGTACATTCAGTGCTGCACTGAGATATGACTAATGAGTGTTATCCCACACAAAGAGGCAGGAGAAGGGGCGTCAGAGTGTGAGACACACACTACCTCACTCACTCACTCACTCAC
>JAFBMS010000296.1:0-70000 GCA_019788955.1 Albula glossodonta
TTTTAGCTGACGCTTTTATCCAAAGCGACTTACAGTTGATTAGACTAACCAAGGGCCAATCTCCCTTGGGAGCAATGTGGGGTTAAGGGCCTTGCTCAAGGGCCCAACAGCAGTGGTGTTCTTGCTGTGGCTGGACTGGGACTCGAACCACCAACCTCAGGGGTTCCAGTCATGTACCTTAGCCACTAGGCTATAGGCTGCCCCAGATGAGGAATACTATTAATTCCTCATGCTACTGGCTACCTAAAATAGCTAGCCAAGTCACTCTGGTTAAACGTGTCTCCTACATGCCAGAATGTAAATATTAATGTAAAATAGATAAAAAGAATAAACATCTGAATGGCAGCAAAAGACCTCCCTCCCCATCCCTTTGAGAATTGGATGGGGGGGATAATTTCAGTAATGTGATGGTGCAAAATGATGATGAATAAGTTAAACAGTGTGTTAAACAGTACAGAGGGTCACCCATTCGTATCACACATATGCGAAGCTTTGCAGGTCACTCAAGTAGTGTTGCATGTGTATTTGCGAGTGTATTGAAGGTATTTGAACAAATGAACTCAGGAGTCTTCACTGCAGCGCTGTCTGAATCTGCTTCGGCTGGTCTATTCTAGAGGGAGGAGAGAATAGTGATGTGTATGCAACACTGCCCTTGTGTTTACTTGGCTGTGCTAATGTTAGCGCTGTGCAGTGTGTAGCCCATGTGTTCACTTGGCTGTGTTAATGTTAGCGCTGTGCAGTATGTAGCCCTTGTCTTTACTTGGCTGTGCTAATGTTAGCACTGTGCAGTGTGTAGCCCTTGTGTTCACTTGGCTGTGCTAATGTTAGCGCTGTGCAGTGTGTAGCCCATGTGTTCACTTGGCTGTGCTAATGTTAGCGCTGTGCAGTGTGTAGCCCATGTGTTCACTTGGCTGTGCTAATGTTAGCGCTGTACAGTGTGTAGCCCATGTGTTCACTTGGCTGTGCTAATGTTAGCGCTGTGCAGTGTGTAGCCCATGTGTTCACTTGGCTGTGCTAATGTTAGCGCTGTGCAGTGTGTAGCCCTTGTGTTCACTTGGCTGTTCTAATGTTAGTGCCTTGCAGTTTGTAGCCCTGGGTCACAGCATCTGCTCTGCATCCATATGCCCAAGTTAATAATGTTTTCTGCACTAGGAAATATAACAGAAGCACACAGTGAGTCACGACTACACACACACACACACACACACACACACACACACACATATCTACATGTACATATTATATATATATATATATATATACTTTATGCACCATCATAAACAAACAGAATAACACAAATTACTTCTTAAGTACACTTTCACACATGCAGACATGCAAAAAAATGTGCATGCCTGCTCACACACACCTGCATACGTAACCTTAAACACTGAACAACAGAAAATACTGTGGGTCGAGAAAATTATTTGCCACATAAATGTTAAAATACATAATTCATTGCAAGTAACCATTTTGAAAAATTCTCAGTTCCATAATTATTTGCTTGACTTAAAAGTCCACAGAGAAGCAATGTAGCAGATTAAAGTCACAACGCAACACCCCTTTTCTGCAGCAGACACCCCCATGTACACCCAGAGCTGTCCCAGCATGCACCAGCAATGCAAAGCAAACCAATAACAGACCCTTTTGGAGGGGAAAATCTGATTATCAGCATGGCACTGGTTAATGACACTATTGGTCACTTAAATGTCAACCTGACTTTGCATTCCCTAAAGGGCTATAGGAAATGCAATCAATACTCTCTTCAGTCTGTCACCAACTAACCCTTTAGATTAAAAAAAACTGTATTTTGACCGGGAAAGATTTTCTTGGTAACTTCTCAGAATCTGCACACAGTAGACACTGACAGAATAGGAAACAACCCCCCCCCCCCAACCCCCAGAATTTCTGTCACGTGTTTATTGTGTTTCATGTCTGCTGTTTTACAGTAGCCTGAGTGGTGTTGAAGAAATATACTTCCTACAGAGTTTGCTTACATCCCATCATTTAGTTGTAGAAATATAAGAAATGTGGTGATTGTATGTATATTGTATCTGTGAGGAGTCTTTGGTTATGAAGGTTAGTAACAGGTAAGGCAGCTTTGTGTGGAGGTTTCTATGTCATGTGTCACTGATAGCAGATCCATTTATAGAATGCTTCTGCCTTCTGTTTCCATGGGTAATTAAGACTTCTCTCCGTGCCTTCCCATGAACCTGCTTATGTTTACAACGGCACTTCAGCCGGCGCCTCAGGCAGCAGCCCTGAAATCACACTCAGACACTCTGCCTCACAGCAGCTGAATGAATGAATGAGCAGCCAGATCCCAGTGTCTCCTTCCCGTACTCCGGCAGCATCATGATAGCTCTGCATATGCTGAATTACACCTCATCAATGAGCCAAAGCCAAACTAAAACCTCAGAGTCTCCAAAGGCAGCAGTGCCTGTTGTTGTTACAAACATGAAAACAATTATTTGTTATTTCCAATACCTTCTTCTCAGTCAGTTACTGAGCTTCTCCATAGACCAGGGGTCCTGCTCAGACTGGAGAAAGGCATGACCCAACATGATACCCACTCCAAGCATAAGAGTGGGGCCTCACACACCGCCCTGCTGTCCCCTGTCCGAAAGAGAAAACTGGAGCTCCTCCCAGCCAAAGACAGCCCTAACCCCCATCCCACCCAAACCCCACGCATGCTGCTCTGCACTACACACATTGAGCCCTGGTCCTTTTCTCATGGCCCCCATGCAATACTCATGATAGCACAGTCCATTCATTCAGATGGAGTGTGGAGAGTGAGCAGACCAGTGGTGCAGTGGTCTTACCGTCCGATCATGGTGGAGTGCTGCTGGACCGCAGCCTCCAGGAGACGCTCCAGGATGGTCCATTCTCCCATGGCTGAGCGCGGGACACATCCACAGACTCAGGGCGCTGGGAGGGGCTCGTGTGCTGTCCCAGGGGCCTTCCGTTCCCCTCTACCATCCAGTCAAAGAGAGGAGGAGAGAAAGCCGGGCCGGGCCCTCTGCTTGGGCTGGCGCTGTCCAGATAGGCCTCTGGGTGCCTCACTGACTGCCCATCGTCTCGGCCGCCTCAAATGCACAGTCACCACGTGGTTATGGCCGGAGTGTGTGGCGTGGAGAGGCTGTAGATACTGCGCGAGGCTGCTCTCACTGTCTCACTCTCTCTCACTCTCTCTTTCTCACTCCCAGTCACTCGCCAGGCTCACCCCCAGCGCTGCCTCAGATGCACTCAGTCGGCCTGAGATTCTCCAGCTCCCCTGGGGAAGAGGCCCCGTGTGCTCCTCTGTGCTCAGCACCTCCTCAGTCTCTCTGTCAACCCCCTCTTCTCCCCCTGCCCTCAGTGGCAGCACCAAGCTGCCCCCTCACCTACTCACACAGCCCAAACACACACTGAAAGCAGTGTCGGCTTTTGGTTTTTACCATACGCTACATAACAGTAATCTGTCTCTCTCACACATACACACTTACGCACACACAAACAGGCTTCTTGAGCTGCTGTAATCTTTCTGCCTCATTTACTGCACCTACTCCAAATCTGGACCTAACCAGCCTTGTGCACGCTGCTTCTATGTGTACACACGCACACACACAGACATGCTGTACCTGGTTCAGCACATATATAAGCAATGATTTATCTGGTTGGCTTACATGTGCACACACTCACACGCGCACATACACACACACACACAGCACAGTACGGTACAACACAAGCTTCTGGCGTCCTCACTTCTCGCTTAATTCCAGCACAGCATCCCTGACCACACGCTCACGCACGCCGCCACTGGCAGAGATCAGCGCCTGTCCTCTGCTCCATCCTCTGCCCTTTTCCCGCCTTCTTTTCTCCCCCACTCTTTCTTTCCCTTCTCTGTGTTCCTGTCGCTCTGCCTCCTCCTCTCCTTTCCACGACTGCCTCCGTTGTCCCTCTCTCCGTCGAGTTCTTTGATTTCTTCCCTCTCTCCGTTCAGCTCAGGCTCTCTCTGTCACTCTCTCTGAGCGCGCCTCTCTCCCCCCTCCCTCTCCCCCTCCCTCTCTCCTCTCTCCTCTGGTCGGAGCGTGTGCGTAGATCGCTCCACTGTTTCACTGGCAAGAGCCCTCTCCACTCTGCTGCTCTCCCATTGCACTCAAGCGCTCTCTCTCTCTCTCTCTTTCTTTGGTGTTAGAATAAGGGAATGTACTGCTCTCCCTCTCTGTCGTTTTTTAGTCAGGGGTCTGTTTGATCTCTTCCCTCATTCCCTCGCTCTCAGGCACCCGGCTCTTGCGTGTGTCAAGAGGATTAGAGAGAGGAATCATTGCTCTGCTCCTCCCATTATCTCTCTCTCCTCTTTATCCCCTCCCTCTTGTCCTCTCTTTCTCCCCTCTCCATCTCTTCCCCTCTCTGCCCCTCTGTTCCAGTCCACATTCCTTACATCTCCTGTTCAGTGTTGCTGTTCTTCCTCATCCTCTCCTTCCATGGTGATTTGGGCTGTTCTTCAAATACCTCTAATATGGTGAGGTCTTATGGTCTTATTTCATAAAGGTGTTTCTTCAGCACTCAGCTCTCACCCCAGTCTGACCTGCATGTAAACCCTGCGGTCGGCCAGCCCTGCGGTCAGTCGGCCCTGCGGTCAATCAGCCTTGCGGTCGGTCAGCCCTGTTCGCTTGTTGTCGTTCATTCAGTCTTCATCAGTCACAGCACACGCGTGACCTGCCAAGCGTTACAAGATTCTACTCAGGGAGGAAGAAGAGTAACTGGAAACAGAGGGGTGGCAGGAGAGAGAGAGAAAAAGAAGATGAAAAAGAGAGAAAGCTGACTATCACTCTGTCCATTTGCCTCTCCCCCTCCCTCCCCCTCTCTTTAAGCAGTCCTGTCAGTCCATGAGGTTTCCCGTTGCATAAGTAGCTGAGGAGATGGAGACTCACTGGGGCTGTGGGTGTCTGTGTATCATCTGCCCCAACACCCCACAGTTACCAGCAGTGTTGGCAGCTAAGTGTCTCCGAGCCCCAAAGCCTGCCAGTGTGCGAAGGAGCAGGTACACTGGCTGTCCATGCTGGTAGTGGGAGTGGGCAGACGGTGTAATGCACAGCATGAATGAGCGTCTGAATGGCGTATCTGTAATGTCTCGTGGTTAAGGTGGTTGGGGCTCGGTGGCTGGGGTAATTGGGGTGGTTGGGGCTTGGTGGCTGGGGTAGTTGGGGTGGTTGGGGTGGTTGGGGCTCGTGGTTAAGGTGGTTGGGGCTCGGTGGCTGGGGTAGTTGGGGTGGTTGGGGCTCGTGGTTAAGGTGGTTGGGGCTCGGTGGCTGGGTGGTTGGGGCTCGGTGGTTGGGGTAGTTGGGGTGGTTTGGGCTCGGTGGTTGGGGTAGTTGGGGTGGTTGGGGCTCAGTGGTTGGAGGGAATTCAGCGCTGAGCTCCTGCAGTTATCTGACATTCAGGGGAGTGACACAGGTGTTCTGGCAGCTCCCCAGACGGCCTCTACACCCTACACACACACACACTCAAACACACCCTACACACAAACTCACGCGCACACACACACACACGTGACACAAATTGGTACTGTCTCTCACACTTACACACTCTCATGGGGACTTTTAGCAGTTTCATTTGATCACATTCCTGTTTCCTGCAGCAGTGTTGGGATATTTGTTCATATCAACGGCTCTGACTCTCACTCACCTCTTTGGTCTGAGAGACCTGATGAAGAGGAAATGGAGGGTGGCCAGAGTTTTCATGACTTGACAATGAAGCAGTTTCCCTTGGGATGTTTTATGCATTTGAAACAGAACTATCCAGCCTCATAGTTTCTTATCCCTTCAGGGAAAGTGCCGAAACACAAGCACTCCATAATTTTGTCTGATCAGATGGCAAATCTATGTATGAGTTGCTGTGGAGTGCTATAGAATTAGGTTTTGTGAAAGTTAGCAAAGAACACCTGACAGATATGAAGGTCACAATCATTAAGGTTATTTGAATGCTTGGATGACTTCAAAAGCACTGTTCTTCAATATACTGTCATGGAGTACTGTGCACACACAGGTTTTCATTCCAACAGAGTATATTTGCAGTAATTGGTTCAATTATTAAGACATATAAGTGCAACTTTGCAAAAGCACTGGATGTAAGCAGTAGTTATTATCTGGATAGTATAAAGACAAATTTTACTTTATACGGATTATTTGTAAACCAACAGGAATAACTGAGCAAATTATGGAGCTAATTATGTAATGAAGAGTGGAGACTGGAATATAAACCTAAAGCTTATCCCTTAAGACTGTTAGAGTAGTGCTGTGCCCCATCATCATACAGGATTACCCACATGGATTGACTTAGCAATGAACATTTGAAAAGATGTTCAAATGAAAGTGAGCGGTGTTTTGTTATGTTTTGGCCACAACATTGGGCAGTGCGTGCAAACCCAGCTCTGCGTTTGGAGGTTGTGGTGCGCACCTTGTAGAGTTCAGGGGAAGACCCTAAAGCATGGAATAAATCCCCATAAAAGATTTGAACTGGCAAACCTGCGGCCTCCATGCCCTCAGCCCTCCCAAGCGCTGACTGTTGAATTTCTGACAAAATTACAGAAACTTCCTAGAGCTGATGGGCCGGAACCCCATAATGGGAAGGTATTCTGTGATTGCTTCACCCAAGATGCTAGTGAATGTGTTTGATGCGGTCAGTGCTGCATCTGGGAGGTTTGACAGCCCAAGGCCGCCAGGATTAGCAAGTGAGTGCCATGGACTTATCCCGCTGGGGGCCGGCCAGGGTCAGGGCTAGTCAACGCACCGTTCCTCAGCAAAGATTACATTTCTCCACCGATTAAGTGATAATGAGATTTGTCAACCCACAATGACTGGAAGATCCACGTCACCTTCAAACAGCCAGGGGTAATTAAAGACCTGGCTAATAGGGTGGAAAAAGACAATTACCCTTTGCCAGCCCCTCCCCTTTTTCCATCCCCACCTATCGGTGAAGCAGTGGAGTTTGCGGAGCTATGCTTTGAAGGTAATGCAGGGGCGTGCTGTGGGTTTCGAGTTGGAAACCTGCATCAGTGAGAGATTTGAGCAGATTCTCTGGGTGACTCAGGACAGGCGGCGATCCTCAGAGAGGCGGGTGTTTCCTGACAACAGTAAGAGGTGCACTTGAGACAATCAGACTCAGTCTCTCAACAAGCCATCATGAAACCGCAGCTTAAGCTCTGAATTTAAGGGGCCCGTCAGGAGCAGTGAGAGGATGGGAGCTGGCCTCTGTCATGCTGAGGAGGAGCACATCTCTGCTGCAGTCATTTCCCTGCCTTACACTGTTAATGTATGAGTCAATCAATCCGGTAGATTGTTTGAGACTCATTTTTACCACAGCTGAATTGAAGATGCATGCAAAACTGATTTTTCAGCATATCATTCATAATTAATTCTTACCATACTTGAGTATGTTTTCATTTTGGAAATCAGTACTGGGAGCCATTTTGCAAGCAAATAAAAATGTACCAGGCTCTACAGCTGACCTCTGATAGCTTGTGACTGCTGGTGTCATAATCGTACACATGCTGCATGCTACTCTCAATTAGGCTGCTGTACGCTTTGGAGCCCCAGTCCCCATTTGCATGCAAATGAACAGTGCCATGTGACACAGGAATTAATATTGAGCCTGTCAAATCTCAGAATGAATGGCCAAACATCTGTAGCCTGTTCTACAGCGGGTTCTCCTCCCTTACACCTTTACTACAGTTCCGGTTCTACCACCTACGTTCCTTTTCAGCGTTCTCATTTTTACATCCAAATCAATGTTACTTGTCAGGAACCAGGCACTGCTGTCGTACACAAAGTAAATATAATGTACGGTTTATGTAAGTGCGCATGATTTATGGGGAAGACAAAATAATGAAAACATGCAGGAGATGGTCAGCTCTTTGCCTGAAGAACAGTCAGTCTTAGAGTAAAGTTATACAGTCTGTTGAACTGGCTTTTACTTTTCCTACATCTTAACAGATTTAAGTGTGTACAAAAGCAAAAGAAGCCTTCGGCACACATTGCATGTTCTCTGTGGTGGGAGATGGTAATGTTTCTGGCCCAAATGCTGCTTAACTTGTTCATATATTTGTTGATTCCATTATGTGCATCCTGCCGCTCAGGTAGCATGACATGGCAAAGAGAGCTCTCACTCCATGAGAGGTCCAGGTGGACCCATCTCACAGCATAAAGGCCATTTTGGGCCCTACACACAATGCAGTTTTCTGGGGAGACAATGCAACTCAGCATAGGAACAGGCTGGATTCCCATGCAGTTCAAACAGGGATTTGTTTATTGTAAACAGGGGTGGGGGGGCATGTTTATCCTCAGGTGATGGCCTTGAAGGCTCTCTTCTCCACATACTTCAGTTTGTGTTTCCTCTTGAACCTGCAGATGGGAGGAAAGGGACAGCCAACATTAACTTACTGAATTCTGACTGCACACTCTCAGTGAGTATCACATTAAGACAGATACAACCAGGCACAGCACCAATGCAAGCACAACCAGACACAGCACCAATGCAAACATGAAAAATCCTGTGAAAATTTTGGGGAATCCTGCTGTCTGTAATTTGTATGTCAGCCTACATTAAAATTAAAGGTAAAAAGGTCAGAGTGGGACTCTGCACTGCATACAGCGTCACTGTCACAGAATGCTACCAAAGAGGAACCACCATGCCGATTCCACAGTGCATCTCTCTGGCACACATTCACTCTACATTAACATATTTACTGCTGCAGCTGTTCCATCCCATTCATACAATTGACATGACACCGACTGCATCGTAGAGCAAGACTCCCTCTTAAGACACTGAAAACCAATTAGCGAGGCCGTTTATCATACACCTACAAATCTGAAAAACACAGCAGGAAAATGTGCCTGTGTTTCTCAAAGTTAATCTCCCTGGCTGTGCACACACATGTAGCTAATAATAGCAGGTAATTACATGTACCACTAATGGTCAGAGAAAAAAAGTGTTTCTGAAAAGCTAAACCACCGCATTTAAAAATCTGCTGTTGGTGGTTATGGCAAATGTGAGAGCACAGGTGTGTTTCTGACTTTGGCTCTTATACACTCACAATCATTTTTACACATTTTCGCACATTTATATGGCAAATATGTGTGAATGTGTAAAACTGATGCAGGGAACCTCATGACGGACAGAAGGTGCTTACTTGGCACGTTCTCTGGGTTCAATTAGGTTCCTCTTCTGAAGACTCTTGAAGCGATCCTTGAGGATGCTGCCCTCTGGCTGCAAGACAAAGAATTACATACAGTGAGCAAGAAGAATCAACCAACAGAAAACACAAATGAGGCTAAGAGGAAAGGACAATCTGGGGTACAATTTTGAGTAATGTGGGTCCAACCACTGAATCAGACGTTCACTTCCATTTACATTAGCAGGCTGCTGGTTCTCTCTTGGAAAAATAAGCTGTTTTGAAATTTTCTATGAATTTACAAGACTGTATCCAAAAGAGTAGATTACTTTAACACTTACAGTATTGACTGGTACAGTAAGTATGAAGGAACTACATGAACGACATGTATGTGCCTGCATGCATGCGTGCGTCTGCGCATGGGGGCTAGCATGCACGTGTGCGTTTGTGCATGGAGGCTGGCATGCACTTGTGCGTCTGCGCATGGGGGCTGGCATGCACGTGTGCGTCTGCGCATGGGGGCTGGCATGCACGTGTGCGTCTGCGCATGCGGGCTGGCATGCACGTGTGCGTCTGCGCATGCGGGCTGGCATGCACGTGTGCGTCTGGGCAAGGGTACTAGCCTTGAGAGTGCGCAGGGAACCAGGGATTTCATCGCTCAGCTGCACCTCCAGATCAGGAGCCTGGAACCTGAAAAACACAAACGGATGGGTGGGTGACACACACATGCATATGTGCACGTGCACACGCACACACAAGCGTAATCACACAGCTGACCCTACCGGAGCCGTCCCAGGCGGCGGGGCTGGGTTTTCTGAGCTTCCTTGCGGGCTAGGCGCTGGGCCTGCCTGAGTTTGGTGCGCTGCTCCCTCTTCTTCATCTCAGAGCGGATGGAACGCAGCTGGAAAAGCTGCTGCTTCCGGCTCATTAGCGCCTGCTCCGTCCGCCGCTGCTGCTCCTGAAAAGCACAGAGCCACGTCAAACGCACAGCCACGACGCGCACACACACATACGTAAGTACGCACGCAGCACACAGCGAACACACACACACAGTCAGCCCCACTAAAGCACCAGCAGAGAAACATCTCCAGCCCCCTCATCTTTCAGTACCTTTTCTTTCTCTGCCTTCTCCCTTTTTCTCTGTCTCTCAGTCTTCTTTTCCTGAGTCGTGCTTGGAGTAGCCGATGTGTCTGGGGTAAACTCTAGGTCCTCCTGCACAGGGCCCTCCTCTCCCTCCTCTTCCTCCAGCAGGCCTTCGACTTGCTCCTGGAACACGGTCTCCTGGAACAGGGCAGGCATGTTAGACGGAATAGACATGTTATTCGCAGGTGAGTTTTGGCCATGAAGAGGGAGGGCCTATCCACACCTCTGTAGCTGTGTCCTCTTGGCTGACAGCCAGCTGCCTCTCCACCTTCTGCTCCTCCTTCTGCTTCTTCACCTCCACCTCATGAGCCTGGAGGAGCAGGGCCTGTATGGTGGGGAGAAGAAAGAAAAAAAAAAAAAAAAAAAAACACACACACACACAGTCATTATACATTGGCCTGTGCACTAGGCCTGTTGCACCTCTCTGCTGTACCTCTGATGTGTACCAGTGTGGATCAGAGTGATGACCCAGAGGACAGGTCAAAGGACAGGGCAGAGACTCGGTTTCACCCCCAGAGGACAGATCAAAGGACAGGGCAGAGACTCAGTTTCACATGCATAAAGGTGAACGGGCAGTCAGAGGCAAGGCTTACCTGGTGGGAGAAGAACTCAGGGTTGTAGGAGCCTCCTGGTGCAATAACTTCCACCGCCGGCAAAGCAGATGGCTTTTCATTTAGCTTGGCTGGTCTCTGAAGGACAGGTGGAAGGATTTAACACTGAGACAGATTTAACCTTCCATTTAATAAATCTACTCATACTGAAATGCAAACACAGTATTGCTCCCCTCACCTTCACCAGCTTCTTCTTTGTCTGTTCCAGGTACCAGGGATCTGCAGCCACTTTGCCTACAAAGGACAGAGTGAGTCACAAACCAGGGACCGAGCAATTCACAGACAGTGACTCATGCATCACGGACAGAGCAAGTCAATTATCAGAATATCTAAGCAAAATGTGCACTCACCTGGCTCTGACCACAGGTCGTAGAAGGGTCTCTCTGGATGTTTATTGGCTGAGGTGTGCTCGGCAGCCTTTGATCCTGCTACTGCCTTCCGCCTCAGGAGCAGCCTCTGTTTCCGTGGCAACACTCCCTTGGCTGCCAGCTCCTCAGCCTTCTGGGAAATGCGCCGCAGTTTCTTTGCATTCGGCTGCTGGTAAGACAGAATACTGGAGAGTGCAAACAGAGAGGAGCGTTTATTTAATTCAATGCTATTGAACTGAACAGATTTTTACTGTTGTATTTATTATTCACATAATCGTGTTATTATTGAATGCTGTATTGCAGCTGATTGTAATGCCATTGTAACTGCCAGTGTGAAGTGGCGGTTGGGGGTGGGGGTGGGGGGGGTCTCAAGGCCCTCAGTGCCCAGGCGCCGTCTACTCGACAGCACCCAGGGTTCCTTGAGTGTCTTCACATTCCCCTGGGAATACTGTGAGCGCAAGGATGACATCATCATTGGGCAGTCCTACACGACCACACGGCAGAGGACAGGAACCTCCCCAAAAGGGGCTTCTGCCCCTCTTAAAGTGGCAACACTAGAGCCTGAACTAGGGACGGCCAGCACAGGGTCTGCTGATTGCTACTCGTCACTGAACTGAGAAACCATCCAATCTAAGCCCTGTGTTTTCACAGCACCAGTTTCAGCCACCCAGGTCTGAAGTACCTCCTCCTTCCCTAAGAATGCTGATCCCAGACCCTTTTGCAGGGAGAGGACAGAGGTTTGACCCCCAAGGGGGTGTGGGACAGAGGTTTGACCCCAGAGGGGGTGCGGGACAGAGGTTTGACCCCAGAGGGGGTGCGGGACAGAGGTATGACCCCAGAGGGGGTGCGGGACAGAGGTATGACCCCAGAGGGGGTGCGGGACAGAGGTATGACCCCAGAGGGGGTGCGGGACAGAGGTTTGACCCCAGAGGGGGTGCGGGACAGAGGTTTGACCCCAGAGGAGGTGCGGGACAGAGGTTTGACCCCAGAGGGGGTGCGGGATGGAGGCACTCACTCTTTGGGCGGTGGGACGAGGGAATCGTGCTGCAGGATCAGGTCTATCCTCAGTGGCCGTGACCCTCTGCCTTTCTTCTGTGTTTTACCTGCACACCAAAAAAAACACACAATACCCACACCTGAGAGAGGGGACAGCAAACACACTATCTACAGCTGAGAGAGGGGACAAGCATATCAACAGTCTGGTCTGCAGTATGGTGGAGGGCAGGGGAAGTGGCACACTTGACCTAAGTGTGATATTTTTCAGCTACAGTTGAGAGCCTTTAGTTTGAGCATTGTGTCACAGAATGATCAAAATCCAAAACTGTAATCAAACTGAATGAAAAAAGGCCTGGGATCAATTGTAAAGCTGCTTTGTGAAAACTTGTAAAAAGTGCTATACAGATAAAACTGAATTGAAAAAATGATAAATGTCAGAGAAGTGTTCAGATGTGGTGCAGGCATCCTGCCTGAGGAGCTGCTGAGAAAACGCGGGATTTAACTGCCCAACCAACGCCATCCGCTCCTGCAGCACTCTACGTCCCTGGAATGAGCATTTCCGTCCATGTTTGGCTGGAGGGGCATTTTGAGGCAAAGGGCCTCCTACAGAAAGCATTGCGGCACCGGGCCACCATGATCCTGATCACATGAGGTCATAGATCACTTCCACAAACGTCCAACATTTTATGAGGTCATAAAACTGACTTATGTCAAACACACATACAGGCAGGAGCATGACAATTTTGCTCACTGGGCAACACCATTTAACACTCCATTTCACAAAAATGGATTTATTAAGAACGATTACGTCGATATAGACGACACTGGAGTCAGTGCAGTGAACAGCTACTGCACCACAGTTACAAAATGGAAAACTGGATGAGACAAAAAGGATGAATGATGTAGGAATGTGACAGAACACACATACATACCTTTCTGGCTGTTTTTGCTCGGTTCTCCAGTGTCCACAAAAAACAGGCTGTCATCAGATTTCTCCGATACCAGACCTCTGTAGTACACACACGAACACACAAGCAGCAGATGAGCCCGAGATTGCACAGTAGCCTATGACCCTCTCCCTGCTCTGCATCACTACAGATGGGCAACACTTCAAAAGCTCTGGCTACTGTCCTGTTGAGCCCAGTGGAACTTCAGCTAGGTGGAATCCAACTCGTAAGTACCTCCATATTTGTGATGCTGCAAATGGCTACGAGTTACCTTCCCTACGCTGTGTAGTCACGTGTATTGGTGTTTACTCGAAAAACTTGTTGCTTTTTGCCCTGTCTTTCATGAATCATTACTACAAAAAACTTGATAAAGCTAACAATCCCGTTTAGCTATTCTAACTTTTGATCTTGATGCATGTATGATATCACTTTCAGCGTTAGCCCAAGATAATAATTAGGCAAAGACCAGTTATTATCCCATCGTGTGAGCCATCTGCTTACCTGCCGACGAGCTTCTCTGGAGGCAACTAACCAGGCAAACATGCTAGCAGGAGAAGTAACAAACACATAAAGCCAGCAACTACATTAGTGGCTTGCTAAGAAAAAACTACACTACACATACCCCGTGGCTCTCTCCTGTAGTCTCACATCGTCCAGGAACTCTTCAACATCCTGTATGTCGCTATGTTTATTCCAGTTCTTCTTCTTATTCTTGTTGATACGTTTTCTCCGTCGAAGGGTTGAGTCGCGCTGATCGACATTTGGGTTAAGATTTAAAAATCCAGGCTGACTGGCAGCCACGCGTTTGTTCCTCCTGGCCGCCGCCATGCTGGACTCGGAAAAGAGGAAGGCACAACAGAATGACGTCAGTCGCAGCCTTTCCTCCGAACACGGGGCCGAAGCGTCGAATGAGAGAGTTGCGCTGCTTTAGGGTCCGAATTCTCACGCAGTAGTTCACGAAGGCAAATTTCTCGTCGAATAGTTTTCCATCGGAAAGTATCGGGAACTTTTTGAGCAACATATAACATTTATTATTTTTGTTGCTTAGATATGTGTATGTAATTGTCATTTAGATAGCCAAGATATGTCAACTATTGCTATACATGTTATGTTTCGCACTAACCACGTCATCAAGGAAAAAGTTGTCTGTACTAGTATGTGAGTGGCTGTAGATAGTTCATCGGCTTGAATGTTAAATAAGGTTAGCTAACCTACCGTTAACTGCAAGTAATCTTAATTTTAACTTTATTCGGGTACATCTTAATGTTTAAAGTGATTTATTGCAGATAATTTTCTGGAGGAAAAACACATATTCCCTTGATGAAAAACATAACCTCTTTTAACTTATTTTGGTTATAGTTTCTTAGGGAAAAAACTCGAATTAGCAAACACGGCTTGCGACTGGCAACTGTAAGGAACTTTTTGAGCACACATTTTGAATAATTTCGCCTTGTAAGTGTTGCGTTCTAATACTATAAATGTGTTTCCTCCACCACTATCTCGCCTCCTAGAGTGGTTTTCGGGCCGAAATCAACAGTTCTGCCGGACTGGATCAAGCCGTCCACATCTCACATTTGGCAGTTTGAAGCACAGGGAGAGTTTTTTTTCAGCATGGGTTCTTTGTCGCCCCCCTCTGAAACTAATGCGGAGCAGCTTTGTTAGCACCAGGCACGGAGAAGCATGCATGTGTTGAGAGAAAATGGATAGTTGGAGGTGAAGTAATGACAAAAACACTGTCTATTGCCTGCTAATTTTGTTAATGAGGGCGTCATTATCTCTGCATAATGTGGTATAGATTCCTCAAAAATTGTCTACAAATCAAAATAGTATGGATAGTGTTTTGTCATTCTCCATAAGTTGTGGTGTGATTAAAATAAACTGATAGTATCGTCGAAATTAGGCCAAGCGTTATCTAAATCTAGTGTAATACAATAAATACATTACAATTCGTTGTCCTCTGCAATATCACATTTTCAGTATATTTTTGCAGTCAAAATCAACTGAAACAAGTATTTTAACATGCTGTTCAAGGAATATAGTTCAGCAGATCTGTTTGTATTTGCTGGGTGGGATGCTGTGTCAATTTTCACACTGTATGCAATGTGAGGAAAAGCATTTCCCCTAAAACACTACAAGTAAAGCAGGACTGTGAATAATGAACACCAGGCATATAATATATCACAGTATATTAATCGGAGAGAAATCTTTATGAAACAGAACATCCAAAACCGGACGTCTCTTCTTTGGAAATATATTCGCATTAAAGATAAAACTGATTTAAGTTGCAGAAGGGTATGTGAACAGAAAAATGACTGCAGTCAGGACCTGAAGGTACCTGGTTGCTTTGGTTGATACATACCACGTATTTGAATTACTATAAAGAATATTATCACACACACACACTATATTTATTTATTTGTGTGTGTGTGTGTATTCTTAAGAATTACTAAAATAGTAACTAAAAGTAAATACAAAAAGATTTAAGGTGGAGAAAAAAAGTTGGGAGTTGGACATTTAATGTATTAATGTAATTGCGCTTGTTCCTAATGTGGTCGTAGCTACCTCTACAATTATTTTTTTAAAAAAAACCACTTTCAAATTAACCTGCGATGTGAATCAGGGTAAAAATGGAGTCTATAATGAACTCAGGTGCATTATGGGAGAAGAGTGACTGACACGGCGGCCATTTTCCCGCTGGACGCTCGACTCCCATTGTGTGAACGACAGTAAAAATACTGACACGGCCAGAATAGCCAAACATTTATTCCACCATCTGTAATCGCTCTTTTCACAGGTAAGTGTTCAAAAATAACATAATTTTATGTAAAATATACACTGCTGCACATTTGTAGAAGTTTGCGATATCGTTTAGGTCCGCGAATATCTTAAATTCGCACTGTTATAATTGGTAGAGGAACAAACAAACGCGACTGCTGAAAACGTAAGAGAAAACAGTCTTGGGACTTCTAAGGAGACCTGAAAATAGGCTCCGTTTTGATGGGTGACTTTCTCGTCTCATAAACAGAGTTGCTGAACATAGAATCCCGTCCTGGAGGTTTTTTTCGTGTTCCTTTAGGTGTTAACGTTTATCTTGGTAGGTCGGTTCTGGTGTTAAAATAACGTTTGTTTTAATATTTCGGTCATTTTTCACTCTCACCCTCTACCGCTCGCATTACTTGAGTCTCACCCTAGCTTCGTTTCAACTAGCAGCCATCGTTTTCTCTGTAGTGTGGGCGGGATCTGTTGAGGTGGGTGTAGCATAGTCGTGTTCTGATTGGGTCTGAGGGGGGAACGCCGTCATTTCATTGGTTATACAGCTGTTGCAAGGGTAACTTTTTTATTTTGATTGATGACCTGGCTGCAAGTCGGATTGTTTAGGAAGGCATTTGGCCTTCCCTCTGCCTTGTGCGTCGGGTGGGGATTGGCTACAGGCTTTGTTGTTAGGAGTACTTTGAGTTTTTCCTTCTCCTCACTGATTGGTCAAACGTGAAGCAAAAAAAAAAACAACAACAAAAAAAAAAACCATCTGTATGCTTTGCCCAGTTCGCTCAGCCTGTATCTCTTGGCACAAGTTACAGTAACTGTCGGGGGCTAATTACACCAAAATAAGTCAATCCTGTATCAGCATTTGGTGTAAGTTGCATCTATTCAAAGAAACAAATATAGTAAAAGCACTGAGAAGGCTTGCATTTAAAATGGTTCATGTCAATGGCTGTCTGTAGTTGGACTTCTCATTTTTCCTGAACATCTGTTCTCTTTTCCACTCTATGAAGTTGAAATTAATAAACATGTTACACATGTTGTTTTAAAAGTGATTCAGCTATGTAAACCCTGTTTACAATCAAAATTCTCTCGTTCTTTCCTCATCCTGCCAGGTGAAATTCAGGTGCCATGGCTCGTACCAAGCAGACCGCTCGTAAATCAACTGGTGGCAAGGCCCCACGTAAGCAGCTGGCCACTAAAGCTGCCCGCAAGAGTGCTCCCTCTACTGGTGGAGTCAAGAAGCCCCATCGCTACAGGTGAGGGGTGGCACAGAATCACACAGTGCCAGAAAGGACAGTAATTTGGCAGCATGGTGTCATTTGGTGTACATGTAACTATCATTGGTAATTGATTGCTTTTGTACCCTTAAACTGCAGTAGTTAAAAGGCAAATCCCAACCTGCATCATAGACACTTAACTAGCCCCTAGCGCTTTCATTTGTGTGTTCACAGTGGGAAAAGTCACCATATTTGAGGGTGTTCAGAACCAAAGTCATTATACAGGATCAGAGTTACTCAGGCATTTCAGTAACCCAAGAGCTGTTGTTTCCCATGAGCATTTTTGACATTCGTAGCGTCTGCACGCTGGTTAAAAAAAGACATTTGGTTCTTGCTTTGATTCTGAGGAAGTGTTTCTACTGTCTTTGGCTTTTCAAAAAATAATTGTTGAGTTTGCAATCTATATGTTTTGCATATATTGGCAGCAGATTTACAATATGAATATTCTTAAATATTGTAAGTTGAACCAGAGTGCAGCAAGGTCATTAACATTGAAATTTACTGTGCTTCTGTGTGTCTCCAACCTTTTTGACCACAAAAAAGAACAGGTGTTTTCTAATGGTGGTCTCTCACTGCCTGTCTGTGTCCTGCAGGCCCGGTACTGTGGCCCTGCGTGAGATCCGTCGGTACCAGAAGTCCACAGAGCTGCTGATCCGCAAGCTGCCCTTCCAGCGGCTGGTGAGGGAGATCGCCCAGGACTTCAAAACCGACCTGCGTTTCCAGAGCGCTGCCATTGGGGCCCTGCAGGTCAGCACCCCTGTGCACAACTTAGTGTAGGCTGGGCTCATGTTTTGATCAGATCTCTATGAAAATGATGTCACCACATTACCTGAACTCACAGTAATAGTATGTGCAGTTGTCCACTGGAGTTATACCTTTGCTCACTGCCTTGTTTGTGTGGCTCTGCAGGAGGCTAGTGAGGCATACCTGGTGGGCCTGTTCGAGGACACCAACCTGTGTGCCATCCACGCCAAGCGCGTCACCATCATGCCCAAAGACATCCAGCTGGCTCGTCGCATCCGCGGAGAGCGTGCTTAAGACACCACCCACTTCTCCTTCTCCCTTTCCTCACAGAGATAGTCCGTCTTCCCCTCCCTTTATTACACTTCCTCACCCCTTACCCCTTCTTTTGTTGGTAGTGTGTAGAGCAACAATAATTATGACAAGAATAAAGTGTATAGTTGTGTCTTTCTTAGTGCTGTTGGCAGCAGACTTTTAGGGTACCTTTTTGTGCATGTACCTGCTTGGGGCTGATCAGATGCACAGACACACAGAACCATAAAACTGACTAATCCTTTGCTTGGAGTGGGTTGCCTGTCATATCTGCATATGTCTGTCTGTGGAGGGAGTTGGTGGGGTGAGCTCTTTCAGTTCCAAGGTGAGAAGGTGCTACAGGAGAGTGGGACAGTGTGACGGGGGGGAGGGGGGTGTTAGGGGGACAGACAGAGTGACAGGGGGGTGACGGTCAGGGCTGGTCTGCTGAGGGCAAAGCAGCTTCCACAGCAGGGTGCTAGATCAACTGCCCTGGCCGGTCCTGCTTACCCCAACATACCGGAGAGGGATGTCAAAGTGCTTAAGGGATGGTCTCTCTTTCTGTGTGTAGGTGTACATGCTGATCAGTGCAGCTAATTGTATTCATCTGCAAGTATCTTAGTTGAAGAAAAAAATGTTTATTAAAATATTGTTGATTATTGTTATTATGGTGTTTTTTTTTCTTTCCATTTTTTAAATGCATACATATGTCTGTTTTCATAGCTGCAAGGAAGAATTTTAAGATGCATATTTTTTACAAGTAACAGAGACAATGCAGAAAAAAGTTTTTACTGAAAACAACAAGGAAATAATTTTCAAATTTAAGTTTGTGCTCTACACTGTGGACCAGTTGGGGATGCTGTCATCCTTGTTTTACTGTCTGCAGTCCATCACTACTCCGCACCCTTTTCTTTCCTGTTTTATTACCAAATTGGCTTTAAATGGCAAATGTATTTTTGTTGCCAAAGCATTTTAAGACATCGGGTGAAATTATGTAGCAAAAGTTTGTGTTGGCATCATTTTCACTCTTATGTAATCCCCTTTCTTTTCTTAGTACACTATACTTTTCCATCCCTTTTTTTTCACAAATTTCTGTAATCTTAGGTTTTCTCCCTGTTCTCAGGTTGGTGTGATGCCCTTCTAACTTATCATTATTTCTTATTTTGATTGAAAAATGTTCAGATGTTTAAATAAGCAGATCTTTGTAATTTCCAGATTTCTCATATAAGATGGTAATAAATAGATGTTACACAAATCTTCTTGTTTTTGGCATTGTTTTTGCACTGTATCTCCCTTCCTGCACAGTTTATTGAAAGCACATTATTGTTAACTCATTAACATGTGTGAGGTGCAGCGCTTGGATTAATTTAGCACTCCGATTCCCTGGCATTCAACAGATTAGTTCATCTGCAGAGGCAGACAGATGAAATGCAGTTGTGTGCGTGCTATTGATACATCTGCTTGTGCAGTTTTGCTTATTGCCACCTTGCCTCTCATGATGTCAGAAAGCCTGGTAGCACAGTGTTTACTGGCATCTGGAACTGCATCATAAGTTTCTTTTGTATACTCAAATACTTGAGTACTTTTTTTGGGGGTCCTGTAGTGTAGTGGCTAAGGTTCTAGCCCTAGTCTAGCCAGGTTGTGGTGGTCTTTGAGTAGCTATTTCATCACAAGAATACCGTTTTTTTAATATACGTCAGCCAAAGTGTCTGTTGGAAAATAAGAGGACACTGACTTCCTAAGTTTTGCAGAAACATAGATATGTCCCAGTGCTCCTTTGTATTGATCTCTCAATTGTAATTGCTGTTTTTCACCTTACAGTTCTCTGTCATTAGAAAAATAAAATAAAAAATCAGCCACATATCCCTATGGAGTTAATATGCTAATCTGCATTCACTGTGGTCAGGGAACAATCTAGGATAAATATAAGATGAGACGACTGAATTTTGGCAGTCTGCCCCGAAACCTTATGAAAAACAAAATTAACCTGTATGAGCCATGCACAAAATTCACAAACACTAATATTAAGGTTTACATAACGTATTGCTCATTCACACATACAGTGCAAGTCCAGTTATACAAATGTCTTTGCTGTAAACAGTAATTAGGATTACACTGGATGTCAACTGACAATGAAATTGGGCCTTCTGTCCATTGTCACAGTACTGTATCTAACATTTTACATAAAAATTGGGTTGCTGGTTTTAAGAATAAGTTTATACAGCTGATAATAACACATACATTCCTTACCACAAACAGACAGCCTGAGACTTTCACTTGGAATAGGCACTTTGCTAGATTTGTGATTTCTAAATAACTGAGCTAGTATGAATGCCAAAACCTTGTTTTGTTGCTCAATTCACACGCTAACAATATATGAATAACTGTCAAGAATTAAATCCGGCTAGGAAACCAGACGTTGGTTTGTATTCTTACAGGTAACATCTAGCAGAAAAGATTATCTGTGCACTGTTCTGCACCTGTAAAAGGTGAGCTGAAGTAAGTCATGTGACTGGACATTTTTATGAACAACTTAGATGAATAAATGAGCTTGACAAATACATAAATACATAATAATGTATTCAAAACCTTCTCTTAGTGTGCTTAGTTTAAAAATGCAGTTTCTTCTGCCATAATTTTGAACGACTAGTAAGGCTGCAGGCTACGTACTCAAGTACATTGCACCATTTTATTCTGCAATTCCATAAGTTAATATGTGCAGGAAGTACCATATATAACAGTCTGAGTTTTGTATTGTTAAATTACCGGAATTTAATATCGTTTTGTAATATTTAGTATGTAATACGTTACAGTAAAGTGTGCATGTTCGCTGGTGGGTTTAAAAAATACAGAAGCACATGTGCGAATTATGGCTATGAAAATCTTATCCATAAATCTTAACGAGACGCTTAACATCATACTCCATGTATTCTGTCATGACAATCACACAGCGGCAAATCTTACAAGTTTGACATGCGTAGCGTTAGCTACAAAACAGTTTAAAAGGAGTTGTAAAAATGGAGACTACGATGAACTCCAGGTGCATTGTGGGAGGAATGATTGACACGGCAGCCATTTTCTTTCTGAACGCTTTGCTCCCATTGTGCGAACGAGACTGTAAATACTGACACGACCAGACAAGCTAAACATTTATTACGCTCTCGGATACAACACTTTTTCACAGGTAGGTGTCTACAAATAACATATTTTATTTGCCAAATTATTTCTTTAAAATTTTCTTTAAGTTGCATATTTGTTTGATTTAAGTATATCTTCAAAATATGCTTTATTTTCAAAGGTACAGGAAAAGCAAAATCGACTGCCGAAACGCAGGAGAAAACCGTCTTTATATTCTGTGGAGGCAGAGAAAAATCAGTCTGCGAGTGATACGGTTGCTTTCGCATCGGTAAAACACAGTTACGAACATTCTATCCTGGCATTGAAGCAACTTTTTTGATTCCGCAGAGTGTCTACTTTTATCTCCGTGCAGTGGTTTTGCGAAAACTTGTTTTGTTTTTCGTTGTTTATTGAAGTTTTGGTACTACTATCTTCCGCACATAATACAGGTCTTTACCCCGGCTGTGTTTCAAACGGCGGCCATCGTCTCCAGGGTGGAGGTGGGACTTGTAGCTAATGGTACCACCCCCTTTGGCCGTTCATTCTATCGTCCGATTGGTCTGTAGGGGCGAGTGCTGCCTTTTTATTGGTGTAATGCGAGGGATATATTCTCTGTGAGATGAACGTTGCGTACTGCCTTAGAAGCGGAAACGCGGTTGTATTGGACGCCCGACTGTAAAGCTTACCACCAACTTAGCCGAGTTAGAAATTGTTACAAGTTGTTTGGAGTGAACTTTTTGTCAGTTGACGGGATGCTCTCACGCAACAGAAAATTGTGCTTATTGAATGGTTTTATCATGTATTTTTTTGTTTTTATGTGTGTTCCGGTTTTTACCAGCTGTGGTGCAAATACATTTTGGGTTTTATTTAATTTTAATGCATGTCATCCGTCATGAATGAGCAGCAATACCTGGATTGCTGCAACTTTGTCTATTCAGTTTCAGTAAAGTATGGTGAATTGTATCATAGATATTGGTTAACCATGCTTCGACAATACCGCCACATTTGAATTTAGCCAACTAATTTTTTTTTCTCTCCCAGGTGAAATTCAGGTGCCATGGCTCGTACCAAGCAGACTGCTCGTAAATCAACTGGTGGCAAGGCCCCACGTAAGCAACTGGCCACTAAAGCTGCCCGCAAGAGTGCTCCCTCTACTGGTGGAGTCAAGAAGCCCCATCGCTACAGGTGAGGGACTGTCAGGATCACTTGCATAAATGGACACAATGGTCCATATGTTGACAGTCAAAACTCCTGGCACACTGAAAGAATGTATGGCATTGTGTAATGTGTGCATCATTTACTTGAAAATCTGGATTTGTGTAATGTATTGTGTCAGGTCAAGGTTCTTTTAGTGTGCCTGGGGAAAAACAGTAGTGCAGCCATAACATGTGATTAATAAGAGTATCAATGACAGTAAATGAAAACAGCAACAATAACAATGGGACTTACAGACAGTACATCATATGCTGATATAAATCGAGCCATATTAAAGAAGGAAAGAGGCAGGTGAGCACAGTTAGCGGTAGCCAATGAGCTATAAAAGGTGTACCTGTGTCCTGCAGGCCCGGTACTGTGGCCCTGCGTGAGATCCGTCGGTACCAGAAGTCCACAGAGCTGCTGATCCGCAAGCTGCCCTTCCAGCGGCTGGTGAGGGAGATCGCCCAGGACTTCAAAACCGACCTGCGTTTCCAGAGCGCTGCCATTGGGGCCCTGCAGGTCAGCACCCCTGTGCACAACTTAGTGTAGGCTGGGCTCATGTTTTGATCAGATCTCTATGAAAATGATGTCACCACATTACCTGAACTCACAGTAATAGTATGTGCAGTTGTCCACTGGAGTTATACCTTTGCTCACTGCCTTGTTTGTGTGGCTCTGCAGGAGGCTAGTGAGGCATACCTGGTGGGCCTGTTCGAGGACACCAACCTGTGTGCCATCCACGCCAAGCGCGTCACCATCATGCCCAAAGACATCCAGCTGGCTCGTCGCATCCGCGGAGAGCGTGCTTAAGACACCACCCACTTCTCCTTCTCCCTTTCCTCACAGAGATAGTCCGTCTTCCCCTCCCTTTATTACACTTCCTCACCCCTTACCCCTTCTTTTGTTGGTAGTGTGTAGAGCAACAATAATTATGACAAGAATAAAGTGTATAGTTGTGTCTTTCTTAGTGCTGTTGGCAGCAGACTTTTAGGGTACCTTTTTGTGCATGTACCTGCTTGGGGCTGATCAGATGCACAGACACACAGAACCATAAAACTGACTAATCCTTTGCTTGGAGTGGGTTGCCTGTCATATCTGCATATGTCTGTCTGTGGAGGGAGTTGGTGGGGTGAGCTCTTTCAGTTCCAAGGTGAGAAGGTGCTACAGGAGAGTGGGACAGTGTGACGGGGGGGAGGGGGGTGTTAGGGGGACAGACAGAGTGACAGGGGGGTGACGGTCAGGGCTGGTCTGCTGAGGGCAAAGCAGCTTCCACAGCAGGGTGCTAGATCAACTGCCCTGGCCGGTCCTGCTTACCCCAACATACCGGAGAGGGATGTCAAAGTGCTTAAGGGATGGTCTCTCTTTCTGTGTGTAGGTGTACATGCTGATCAGTGCAGCTAATTGTATTCAACTGCAAAGCATCTCTTGGTTGAACAATGATTACTCTCATCATTATTATATGGTGTATTTTTTTAAATGTAAAAACATGTTTTGTTCTTTTATAGCACCAGAAAAAAGTTTTTCATAAATCAAAAACAAAAATGTGGGATAATGTTACTGACAGCAGTAATTAGTGTGATAATTTTTATGACTATACAAGTTTTGAACAGAGACTCTGATTTTCAGACGGAAGTAGACTTACACTGGCAGTCTGAGGGCAGGATGTGACAAACCTCTCCTCCCTTTACTGCCTGTAACCTGGTCACGCTTCTGCACTTTCTCTTCCCTGCTCTCTGTCTGGTTTGAAATTGGCTTGAGGGGCATAACAATAATGTATTGCCAAACATTTTAAAGATTAAAAGACAAGTGTGTCTGAAATACAACATCAGTTCCTGTATGATTCTAAATCTTCTGGGTGCATATTAATGGAGTGTTTAAACCACTCACTTTCCAAGAATGAAGTCAAACTGCATCACCTGGCAGCGATATTGAAAGGTACAAACACTCACATGTTGGGAGCTGAGAGAAGCTGTGAGCGTTGTGCTTCACTTAATAAGAAGGGCCACTGTCACTCTTTTCCTTCATTTTTATGCCTACCTCCATCTCACTTTCCCCTGACAATGCTTTTTCCCCCAGTTTCTCAGGTTGGCGTGATGTCCATTATAACTATCATTATTTCTTATTTTCATTGAAAAGGTGTTTAAATAAGCTTATCTTTGTAATTTCCAAATTTCTCATAATAAGGTGGTAATAAATATATGTTACACACATCTTTTATCCTGATTGTGTTTTTTGTAGTTGTGGTGTTCCTCTCTTTTTGTTTAAAAATCCTTTCTTTACAGTGATAAAATGTGAAAAGGAAAGTTTCAGATGGTGGGGGTGGGGGAAGTTAAGGGTGAGCTATATGTATAAAAATGCAAAATGGGCTCTCTCCTGGATGAGCTTCATAAAAATAGGCATTGTCTATAAATATGAATAATTATGTTTTTGAGCTGATGGTCTTACTTAGAGCAGCTCCCAAGGCCCTAATTCTGAGACATTACAGGGTTGCTACAAGCTGAAAATGCATGCTTACCTCACAGTCCAGCAACTGGCAGCCGTCCTCTTCAGCTGGCTCTGTGATCCTCAGTTGCCAACACTGCCCTGGCTTTGTTGCTCACTCTTTTCTCTTGCATTGATTTCAAGAACAGACCCTTAAAATTGCATTTTAACAAGTAGAGGAATCCTGTCAACAATGACAATACTTACTCTGAGGTCATAGCTTATTGAGGATTTGAATGCTTCAGTTTTTGCTTTTTAAAAAGTGCATCCTGTCTTTTGGTTTACTCCCAAGGGGGAATTCCTGACTTTCTGTGTATTCAAACTTACATTAGGGACATTTGTTGGATGCTCTTATCCAGAGCGACTTACAAGGCGACTCCATAGGAAACAACTAAAAATGTCTTTGGCTGCTTCTGTTACACCCTGCCAAGCTGCTTGTCAAATAAAATTACATGCTTCAAATGAGAAAACTCCCAAGTAAGTAAAAGTATTTCATGTGTATCTTGGAGGTATGATTCTTAGATTTGGGGGGGGGGGGGGGGGGGGGGGGTGTAAGTAAAGACTATGGGACACAGTGCTGTTAATGAATTTCAGTTCATGAATTCATATTTAAGCATTATGGCCAATGGTTCTATAGTGTAAAATCAACACAATTTCATGAAAATGAAATGAATTAAGCTACAAATAGACCCTAAGCTAAATTACATGGTAGTATTTCCAAAAGCCTGCACAAAGCCAAATGTAAAACAATGATAGAGATCAGATTCAATGTTTTAAGTAATGATATTCAACTGGTAGGCCGCTGGACCTGTGAAGAAAAATCAGTGGCAAAAAGTTCCTAAAACCATATCGAACTCCAGTTTTGAATGCGGCACAAGCACAAGGGAACTGAAATGCAGTGCAGTCGGGCACAGCGATCGGCCAAGTGCGTTCAGGTGTGAAACAGGCAGTGTTTCAATGATCTGAAAATTCTTTCTGATGATTATTCTCACACCTACTGCCGCCATTAAACTGAGAGCTCGAGTGTCTGCGACGTTAAACTTCCTGTTAGTGTTCGCCTGTAAGGCTTTTGGGAATTTTACACCAAAAGTAAATTAGTCTGTGGTTTGGTATATATGATGTCAACACCTGTGTTCGTCAAACCTGTGTTCGATAACCGGGGTTAAACTCGGGATTTTGGAGGAAACGGATATATATTGCAGTGCATTTCTGTCAGGATTTTTGGTAGTAGCCACCATAGCACAAATATTAACAGGGCAACAGCTCTATTTAGCTGTTAACTAAATACATTACATTCTGTTCTATGAGTTGATTAGTTTGTTACAACTGGTTTTTAGTCATTTTCAGATGTTCTCTCTAATGGAACGTCTGTTTCTTGGTTTCTTAAGTCTCATTTCTTATTTTGGCTTATATCAACTACACTTCGTATGTATAGTTGCTTTTAAATTATGCATTTTAACGTCAAAGAACATTTATAACCTAACAAACATGAATTCTATTGCCAGAGATGGGTTACAGTTGGCTAGCCAACGACAATCTGCTGGTTTTTACAACGTTAGTTTCCTAAGAGCAAATTAGATGTCAACAAGTTGCGAGGGAAGTTTTTGCCAAGTCTAATACCCTTCCTGAAATACTGTTGGCTAATCGGTTTTTGCTGAAGCACGTTTGTAATTTATAAATGCGTAGCTTTTCGCCAGTAAAATTTGTTGATAGCAGGACGTTTTTAACCTTCGCTTGATCGTGTTGCCCACCAGACTTCCATCTTAAAAGTCATTATTGTGCATATTCAGATTGAGTTTTGTTGGCGATTTGAGCATGCTGTTTCCCGCGCTTGTCTCGTTCCACTCAAAAGAAAGGATTTAAAACAAGGCAATGCCACCACATTCCACATAAAACCGTTTAAAGACGTAACCGTTGCATATGAGAATTAGATGTAGATACTACGTTTATCGAAATTGAAATACTACATTCATCCATATGTACCTCCCCAGGTCTCAGGGTGTTGCAATTCAGTTACAAAATGTGTACAAAAAAGTAATTTTGGAGTAAAAACTACTCATCATACATGACATTCTCATGTAAAAAACCGAGAAAGATTTTATAGCCTATACAGTTTGGTTGTATAATTAGCAAATTCGTCGTTTATAAAATGACCGCGAGGTGGAGTCATTGTATAATGTAAGCGGACATTTTCCAAGCTTCTTAAAGAAACTGGCACGGTATGTATTGTTCGTTGTTATTTTTGTTGTTTTTAATAAGAACAGTGTGAGTTCAAAAGGTAAAAGAAAGGAAAATATAAAATCTCAGTTTTTTTTATGATTTATTTTTATGGTTTCTTTTCACTGTAGAGAGAATGCCACGTTGAAACTGAATTTAAAACAGTGTAAAGTCAAATCAAGCAGTGGTCATTTTTTAAAGAGAAGTTCGATGTTTGGAGTAATGCATTGACCAATACTCCTGAGTGTTTTACAGTGTTTCAAACAGAATTACCACGTTACTGAATTCTTGTCCAGAATTCACACTATAAGTTGGCAGAGCTTTCAAAATTGTTGCCTCAAGGAATACTGATCCTAATCTCACATAGGATACATGAATAATTAAATAAACAAATTCTTAAATGAATATATGATCAAAGCAGAAATTCAACAGTAATGACAGATACAAATGTAATAATTCTGAAATGCATGGCATATTTATCTTTTGTGTTGTCTTCAGAGAGTGAGTCAGAGAATGGTTTTGGGGTTGGCTGAAAAATCCCACTGAAAAAAACACTTATCATTATTAATGAATTCCATTAATTTGGGTGTATCAGTTGGCCAGTTTCACAGGACCATGTTGGCTGGTGGGCGGAAGTGTGGGGACCCCAGACCTTAAGGGAGTGTGTACTGTAAGAAACGTTAAATCTGCTTTAAAGAAAAAAATATCTTAAACTAAATAGTGAGTTTGAAGCAGTCCATATAAATGTAAGATACTGGCGTCTCTTGTTGGGCAATTAATTACTCCTCTGTTAAAGTCCTGCGAAAATCTTTGCTTCATCACAAAACCTAAACACCTTTAGTGTATCATCCAATGACTGGGTAATGCAGAATGTACTTGAATGTTTTTTGTGCTTCTGGTGCTGGGAAGGACGCTCAGATGAAAGTAAATACATTATACTCCGCCTGGATTCTATCATTATTATCCCTAATATTTAAATACAGTGTATAGTGTTGTATGTATTTTTGTCAACACATGCAAAACTTAGAAAGTCATCCTTAAGACACAAATGCTGATTGAGTACAGGCCTGTATGCCTGCTTTGGGCCTCACATCCAGTGTTTTCCAGTTAAGGTCTTTGATATCTACGGCTGAAGTTTGGTCAGCCCTCCACTTCAGCAGGTGGAGGGCAAGCATTAGAAAAAGGAGGCACTGATGTCAGAAATGACCCAAAAAACCAATTAGCGATAATTACCTATTAAATTTATTACAAGTGTTAGTTTGCTTGTGTTCTAGTTTGAGCCATTGTTGCTGATTTAGAGAAAATGAAAATAGCAGCACTTAAGATAGATCATAGGTATTCTCTGGAGGAAATGTGGCTTCAACCATTCTAATGTATTATACACCATGTAATATCTGCGCCTAGCTAGCACAAGTTCTGCTGTTAGAGGAAATGAATCAGACTAGTGCACATGGACTTCATTGTGCCACACAGGGGCTGCTGTCTTTGTTTGCTGTGTAATAGATTGTGTGGAGCAATGTATGGGTCTGCAGTGAGCTGTGAGCCTAATGGCTGTGTGTCTCAGTGAGTGTACATCCTGTTCCTGCACTTCTGTTCATGAAGACAATGGTTTGTGTCCAACTTAGTTTTATCTGTTTTGGGATTACTGCATCTGATTCAGACGGGCAGGGAAGACCAGGATGTCAGCTTGCAGTGATGAGTTTAAAAATAGCTTTGGCCCAGTGTTTTAGTGTATGTGTGACAGTCTAAGTTGTACATTTGTTTGATGTATGTGACTTCTCTATGTTGTCTGAGCCTATGAAAGCAGTACGTATATGATTGTGTTCCTGTATAAGTGAATGTTTTGGTTTGTCTGTGTGCTTGTGTGTGTTATGGGGTTGTCCTTGAGTATCAGTCAGAATAAACATGTGCACTGACCAGGGTGTATCTCCTGATGACTCTTGTGGGTTTGTGTGTCTGCCTGTGTGTGTTTGTGTGTCTGTGATGCGTGTCCATGGCCAGGTGTATGAATGTGGGGGAGTGTGGGCGTTTTCCTGGTGGGGCTGGTTTGCGTGCTGTGCATTGTGTATGCGTGTGTTCAGTACAGGGAGCGGAACATTGTGTGTTTGTGTTCACCTTCCCCAAGGTCTGTGAAGTGCGGCTCCATCTGCGGTGCTCCCAGGGATTACAGCCCAGCCGTCTGTCTGTGGCTCAGAGTGCTGACTGACAGATCAGGGATTAGCAGTGCGCGGGCCCGAGAGAGAGGGACAGAGAGAGGGAGAGAGAGATTAACAGAGCAGTGTGCTGGGAGGGAGGGAGAGATTAGCAGAGCACAGAGAGAGGGACAGATTAGTATAGCATAGCGCAGGGGAGGGGGGGCGCTGGGGCCATGGAGATTAACCTTGTGCAGCCACAAGCACAACCTGCTGCACAACAACCAAGCTCCACAACACTGCCCCATTACAGCGCCAACTGAGCTCCACCACACAGCCCCCTTACAGCACCAACCGAGCTCCACCACACGGCCCCCTTACAGCACCAACCGAGCTCCACCACACAGCCCCCTTACAGCACCAACTGAGGTCCACCACACGGCCCCATTACAGCACCAACCGAGCTCCACCACACTGCCCCCTTACAGCACCAACTGAGCTCCACCACACGGCCCCATTACAGCACCAACCGAGCTCCACCACACTGCCCCATTACAGCACCAACTGAGCTCCACCACACGGCCCCATTACAGCACCAACTGAGGTCCACCACACTGCCCCCTTACAGCGCCAACTGAGCTCCACCACACGGCCCCATTACAGCACCAACCGAGCTCCACCACACTGCCCCCTTACAGCACCAACCAAGCTCCACAACACTGTCCCATTACAGCACCAACTGAGCTCCACCACACTGCCCCATTACAGCACCAACCGAGCTCCACCACACTGCCCCATTACAGCACCAACCGAGCTCCACCACACGACCCCCTTACAGCACCAACTGAGCTCCACCACACGGCCCCATTACAGCACCAACCGAGCTCCACCACACTGCCCCATTACAGCACCAGCCGAGCTCCACCACACTGCCCCATTACAGCACCAACTGAGCTCCACCACACTGCCCCCTTACAGCACCAACCAAGCTCCACAACACTGTCCCATTACAGCACCAACTGAGCTCCACCACACGGCCCCATTACAGCACCAACTGAGCTCCACCACACTGCCCCATTACAGCACCAACCGAGCTCCACCACACTGCCCCATTACAGCACCAACTGAGCTCCACCACACTGCCCCATTACAGCACCAACTGAGCTCCACCACACTGCCCCATTACAGCACCAACTGAGCTCCACAACACTGCCCCATTACAGCACCAACTGAGCTCCACCACACGGCCCCATTACAGCACCAACTGAGCTCCACCACACGGCCCCATTACAGCACCAACCGAGCTCCACCACACTGCCCCATTACAGCACCAACTGAGGTCCACCACACGGCCCCATTACAGCACCAACCGAGCTCCACAACACTGCCCCATTACAGCACCAACTGAGCTCCACCACACTGTCCCATTACAGTACCAACTGAGCTCCACAACACTGCCCCATTACAGCACCAACCGAACTCCATCACACTGCCCCATTACAGCACCAACCAAGCTCCACCACACTGCCCCATTACAGCACCAACCGAGCTCCACCACACTGCCCCATTACAGCACCAACCGAGCTCCACCACACTGCCCCATTACAGCACCAACCGAGCTCCACCACACTGCCCCATTACAGCACCAACCGAGCTCCACCACACTGCCCCATTACAGCACCAGCCGAGCTCCACCAAACTGCCCCATTACAGCACCAACTGAGGTCCACCACACTGCCCCATTACAGCACCAACCGAGCTTCACCATACTGCCCCATTACAGCACTAACTGAGCTCCACCAAACTGCCCCATTACAGCACCAACTGATCTCCACCACACTGCCTCACTCTGGTCCCACACAGTAATCCTGAGTATGCTCTATAAACACAGTGTAATCTTTGAGCTAGCACCTAGACCATGCCCCACATTGTCCTCTGATATTCAGAATAAAAAGACTTTTGAAGTATGTTAAAATAGGCTCGTGCCAGACAGTAGTGTACAGGAATAGGCAGGCAGTGAAGTTCTGAAGATGTATGTTTCTGATCACACTGGCTTACTTTGAAAATATACACAGCCATTGTGTGGACACACACATGCTATGTAATGTCATTCTGCCCAAATGTGTTGACTTTTGAGATTCCTTTTCATTTGGCAGGACCTCACTGCTCAGGATGCAGGCAGCTGATTTTATCTGCCTCTCTGTACTTTCTGCTCAGGGACGCCCTCTAATGACTGCACTCTCTTAGCACATGTCAGCTGGTGCAGAGCACTGTATGACTACAAGCTGCAGAAAGTAGAAGTAGAAACACTGAAGACTATATAGTATATATGTATAATAACTATTTAACATTGTTGTGCTTATTAGCAATTTTATTATTACTACAAATTATTAATTTGCCTTGCCAGTCCTCTTCTGTTAGGAAATGTAATTAGTTGACATTCTTTTTGAGCAGAACTGAACTCTTTTAGCTTTATGATTGTGAAGCTAAATAGATTCCATAGTGCAGGGTGAATCTAACAAGGTCCCAGTGGCTTAAATACCATGCCTTTAATAATGAATTGAATATATATTTCCTGTGAGAAAGCGTTACATCGTTCTCTGTGTATTTGCCGTAGACACTGACTGATAGATGCATGCGGCCTCTAACTGGCTCCATCAATGTAAAAGTAAGGCCAATATCTTTGGCTTATCAGTAAAACACATCCTAAACAGTGCCTGCTCTTGATCTTGAATGACCAGAACTGGAGAAGCTGTAATCTGTGTGTCTAACTTCACTTTACTTTTTCAGAACCATAAATTTAGCCTCATGTGAGTACACTCTAAAACTCAGACTCACAGCCACAGCAAAAAAATACATTAAAAGTACAGAAAATTGCCCCATAATTATGTAATTTGTGTAATCTCACTAAATGACATGCAAGATTTATAAGTATTAAATAGCATTATTATGAATAATAAGAAGGAAAATCAGAAGCTTAAGAGTGAATCTAAAGCATTATGTGCATACAAAGTGTGCAGTGATTAAAAATATTTAGCAAAAGTGAAAATGTATGTTTCTCGTGTTCATAGCTTGTAAACCAGCCCACTAAGCATTCGTAAATGTCAAGAATTTATAATTTTACTAATGTTGAAAACAGTGTATTACAGTTTTATAAAATTATTAAGTTTACTTTTCATTCAGAAGTGTATCATTCAGGTTTGTATGTCTCCGACTATTTCTTTTACTATTTCATAATTAATTTAAAGAATTAATATAAATATGCCATTAGAATTAACATAGAGTTCAGCCATGTGGACATTTGAGATTTAGATCAATGACAATTAATTCTTTTCCCTTATTGTTACTCTAAGAACGTAAAATCTGAACAGGAAAAGATGAGGTGATGGACAGCAGTTAGAGTGTGATTTTCGCTTAGTTTTGCCAAGGTATATTGGGTATATAAAATTCTGTGTCTTTGGTTTTGTTACAATTTAAAATATGAATTTTAAGAATGACTGTCTCAGCTTTCATTTGTTTCATTACTTACTGTTTTACATGGAAGGCCAGTTTTACATTTGGCTGTCTTTTTCCTTAGTAGGAAATCATGGCGGTTGTATCAAAGTGAAGATAAAGGGCATGTCCTTTATGTGATATGTTTTTCATGGGCATACCTTCTGTTCCATATGCCAGTTGAGACCTGCAAGGATCTCTGATGGGTGGGCATATTTTGACAGACTTGTTGAAGTAGAACAGCTCTTAACTAGATGTTGAGGCTCATGTTAAAATTCAGGGCAAAGGAAGCCCTTTGATTTTATATGCTTTTGAGCTATTTTGAACCTTGCCATCCTGCCAATATTAACCCTCAAGCACAACACAATTTTTTTTTGATCACTGAAAATTGAGAGAAACAGCCACAAAACTTTTGACAATGTGTATTATTTTATGTTCTATGTAGTTAATAGCCTATATCTCAAATTATCATCATACCAATAAATAAATTATTTTGATGAGCAAACTTAGTTTCCCAAAAATGTGTACTGTTAAGGAACATGATGTTGGCTGTACATATGGAGGAGATGCTTGCATATTTAGTTGATTTGTAATTCAGTAAAATCGTGTTGTTTCAGTACAGAAAATTCCATGTTTTAGGTCTATCTAATATGAAATAATTTTGTGAAATAATGAAAGTATACCAGTTTGCATGTTTTTCCAGTAATCATGTAGTCTTTTATCATTAATTGAGGCTTTGATGAACAGACATTTCGATTTCAGTCTATAATGTATGACATACAGATTATTCCAAAGGGTTTCATAAGCCTATACTTAGCAGTGTACATATACATGAATATATTGTAGTTGGTGATTTTGGCTGTCTCTGTGATATATAAAGTAGAGGTGTGGTGTGTGGTCTAGCCTGTGTGCTGGGTCACACATGGCCAGCCCCCTGCCTCATGCTGCCCTGTCTCCAGGGTAACAAACATGTCAGCATGCTGTGACAAAAACAAAAACAATATTCATGAAAACAGCATAAAAGAACACAAGGCTTCCTTCTGATATTTTGAAACTAAATGGAAACACCCTCCCCCCTTCAACATACGTGATTGGTGCACTGCTTTCCCGCAGCTCAGATTAGACTTTTTCCCCATATTACCTCCCCATTTCCCCTCCTGAGTCACATGACCCATTGCATCACTGGATTGAGGTCAGCAGTGGATTAGGAAGCTACTAGTGCAGTGGAATTACTGTGGGGGGGGGGGGGGGGGGTAGATTGATGTGAGGGGCAGAAACATAAGCAGGAGGGGCAAACAGAGGAGACTGTGGAAAGGAGGGCAAAGGGGAAAGAGATGGAGGATAGAGTCTGGAATGGAGAAAGTGTGAAACAAAGTAGATGAGGATTATACTATCCAAGTATTTTTATAAATTCTCAGTTTTACACAGAATGCATTACATGTAGAGTGAAGCAAAATCCATTAGCAGTGTACACCAGCTTTCAGGCTCTCTGTATCTGTAGTACATACACAATACTAATGACAAAACAGCAGCAACAACAGCAATAATAATAACATAATAAATAATAATATAATTTTTCAGTGTTTTATGTTTGTGTGTGTGATTCAGGTGGTGTTATGTGATTGAGTATTAGGGAGTATTTGCTCTGGAGCAGCGTGTGAGGTGTGTACATTCCCCCTTTAGGCCCTCTGTATTTCTCCTCTTCTTTTTGTGGGTAGTGATGCAATCCACCCTGTCTCCCTCTCTCTTTGTTCTTGTTTTTCCATTTTCTTTTTTCATTCATCTATTTGTATGTTTTTTTCCTCATGGCCATATGGTTCTTTACATCCCTCTTTCCTTTCTTCCATCTCCCTCCCCCAGTCTCTCTGTGCCATCCGCAGTAGATTATGTTTGGAGATTGTTTATGACACTGAGACAGAGCAGGTCCAGCGCTGCGCTCCCGGGCTGCTGGCCATGTGCAGCAGGGCTGCGTCTGCCCTGACTGAGCCCTGTTCCAGGTGTCCCCACAGCACACCTGTGAGATTTACGGGCACCTGAGGTAGCATCGCTGGCACAGTTCGTTGTGCTGCTGTGACTGGTCATGAACTGCTCTTTGTGGACGTGATATTTACAATGTCTATTCTCACTGAGGCATCAACTGAAACATGACACAAAATATACAAGACAGGGACTCAATGTGGAGCTCGCCTTCCTTGAGTGGCAGGTGGGGTTTGAGGCTTGGTGTCATTTAATGTTCCTTATGAAGGTTTTGTGGTGACCTGTTCATTCCACTGTGATATCAATGAATGCAGGTCAATCTGTGAGATAGTGATCCATGATAGTAATCCTGCCAAATTCATTTGGAAGCAATAATAAACACAACGGGAGACATCTTGGTTATAATAATGAATTGTTGTTTAATGAGGCCTGGGAGCCACTTCTGTTTAAATAAATGTCTACGTTTCCATGCTTAGTGTGACATTTACTGTGTTCAGACTGCTAAACCTTGTTCAGACTGCTACATGTGTTTGAGAAGAATTGTAAACTTTTGCAGGCCTAAATAACAGCCTTTATTTATCACACTGAAACATTTCAGAGGTTGTTATTGATTCTAAGCATATGAACACCAACAGAATTTCTTTTAAAAAAAAAAAAAATGCATTAGGAATATCAAGTCAATAGTCAGATATCATTTCATTTTATCATTCATATCATCATATTTCAGATTAAAGAGAGGCAGAGAGGATGTGCAGAGGGCATGCTGTCAATGCAGGGGTGTACAAACAGTCTCAATCCCATCCACACGGGCAGCATTCCGCTACATGTAGCTGTCCACAGCACTGCCAAGCAAGGGAAGGGTTTCATGCAGCAGGGACATTTTGGCTCATTGTTAAAATGGATGTGGGGCGCTGCCTCAGACAGCCCTATCAGGTGTTTAGGCCTCCAACTCAGTGTGTTTGTCACCCCCAGTTTACAGAGCACATCACCTGGGGCCTGCAGTTGTGACTGAGAATCCAAAATTTAAGAATGAATGCAAGGTCACTTACAAGTAAACAGTATCTTGAAATGCATGTCCTCTAGCTAGACTACAGTTTGTTGGGAAGAGCAGTGTCTATGATTTGTGGTAGAGTCTGTGGTAAACTCAGACTGTACATTGGAGTCATTTGGATGCTGTGAAACAGTTGCCATATATGTTTTAAATCTTACAGTTATATAATGTGAAACTATAAATACACACAATTCTGTCGACTTTTTGTGACAACAGCAAGGAACCATGGACAGGCAAGGGAACAACTCAGAAAACTCTACATTGGTAGGAAATAAAAATCAACAAGCAATGAACTCAACAAAAAGAAAATACAGAGCAAGACATGGAAGCAGTTAAATTACTGAGTTTGTTTGAAATGTAACTCATGTTCTGTGTGCAGCTCATTTTCCTGTTTGACACTAACGTTCAATCGATTTTCTCATGGTCTAAACCTCTTTATCTTGTTTTTGTGCTTTTGTGGTTGTTGTTGTCAATGACAGACAATGATGATTATGGTGATGATGATGATGATGATAATGGTGGTGATGATGATGATGATCGTGATGATGATTCTATTTCCTTGCTCACCGTGGGGCGGAGTTTAATTAAAGTTTATTTCCCAGCATGCCCCAGGTTGTGGGGACAGCTGTCATGGGTAATGTTGGAACCAATTTGTCATCTGGGGGAAAAGGGCTGTAATCCTGGCTGCAGAGAGAGGGAGAGAGAGCAGAGAGGAGGTAGAGAGGAAGAGCGAGAGAGACTGTAATCCTGACTAATTCACTTAGCGAAGCGCTGAGGGGGCACGACGGTAAGAGGATTGGGACATTCTCTAAATTAGATCAGTAAAAATAACAAACTGCAAGGAGGCCGGGAAGGAGGAGACACAGAGGGACAGTGGGACAGAGGGACAGACAGGCGACACAGCCTCACACAGAGACAGACTCTCCACCTATAGCCTGTTTCCTGCCCCTGCCTTAGAGCTAGCCTGTCCCTCAAATGGAGCAGCAGATTTCTCCCACCTATTCTTAATCTCCATCCTGGTTCTGACTTTTACCCTAATTCTAACTGCAACTGTGATTGTAACCCTAACCTTAATGCTGACTATATGTCCAACACTGTCTTCATCTGTAAATATCTAATCTTAACCCTAATCTCAACCCTGGGCAAAAACACTAATCCTCTACTCCCAACATGAACTTTTACTCTCCATAGTAAGTTACTTTCAAACTTCATCTCTTTGTGTAAATTAACTGCAATAAACAGGCATGTGTTGGTCCAGCTGTGCAATAATATTCTGCTTTTGTCTGAATGCCTATGAAAATGACTCAGTCGCTCTTTGTAGTTTTGAGTTCAGCAATTGTGTTGTTCTTTTTGTATTGATTAAAGCATAATGGATCTTGTTATGGACCGGTGTTGTCCATTTAGAAAAGGACATGGTACCTTTACTTCACCTTCCAGATCGGTTCGGCTGGCAGTGAACTGGTGGAGAAAAAGTGGCTTTATATGGGAATTTTCAGTTGTGTACAACGGTGGCATTTACAGCAAGTTTATACCCAGGAACAGGTACAGACATCTGTGCCACTAGTGAATTCTTTATACAATGATTTATAAAAAAAAGATGAATTTATTATTATTAGGTAAGAGTTTGCAGCATACAAGCAATGCTCATTATAAAGGTATGCAAGCAATTATGTCAATGTGTAGAAAGAGAGTGTAACTACAGAAGTATTTAAAACATTGTTTTATGTTTTATTCACACTTCAGCTCTTCAGGAGTTGTATGGGAGAGAATAGCTATTCACTTTTCATATTTAACATTTCTTAATGTCGAATGCATGTGCCTAAGGGTGCCTTTGCAAAGTCTTCCATGTGATACCCCCATTTATAACACACACATGAGAATAGACTTTGGCAACGATATTTTTAATCTAACTTACAAATGAACAAAGTCTCAGCTAATTGAAAAATTCAGTTATTGCTGAAGTCATTGGATTTTGCTAGATAAGAAGAAATCTACTATAAATCTACTATAAATTTCAACTGTGACTCAAAGTCATTGGCATGTCCATGTCACAGTAGCCATTATTCTCATCTTCTCTAGTTTGGTAAATGCTGATGACAGGAAGAATACAGTGTGTTTAGTGAGGATGTTGAGGTTGAGCAGTGTGTTTAGTGAGGATGTTGAGGTGAGCAGTGCGTTCAGTGAGGATGTTGAGGTGGAGCAGTGTGTTTAGTGAGGATGTTGAGGTGAGCAGTGCGTTCAGTGAGGATGTTGAGGTGGAGCAGTGTGTTTAGTGAGGATGTTGAGGTTGAGCAGTGTGTTTAGTGAGAATGTTGAGGTGAGCAGTGTGTTTAGTGAGGATGTTGAGGTGGAGCAGTGCGTTTAGTGAGGATGTTGAGGTTGAGCAGTGCGTTTAGTGAGAATGTTGAGGTTGAGCAGTGCGTTCAGTGAGGATGTTGAGGTTGAGCAGTGTGTTTAGTGAGGATGTTGAGGTTGAGCAGTGTGTTTAGTGAGAATGTTGAGGTGAGCAGTGTGTTTAGTGAGGATGTTGAGGTGGAGCAGTGTGTTTAGTGAGGATGTTGAGGTTGAGCAGTGCGTTTAGTGAGGATGTTGAGGTAGAGCAGTGTGTTTAGTGAGGATGTTGAGGTTGAGCAGTGTGTTTAGTGAGGATGTTGAGGTGGACCGGTAACAAATGATGTAACAGAAACTACAGGTTTTGCGTGTCTATTTCTGGATGTAAACACACACTGACTTAGCTGATGACTTAGCACTGACGAACCTATGCTCTCATCTATACACAGCAATGCAACATTTCAAACATGAATGTCCAGATTAAGTCTTACATCAATGTGCTTAGTCTAACTATGGACAACGAACTTAAATCAAAATACACATTATGATTTGAAATTTTGCATTGATTAATGAAAAAACCAGCAATGTAAGAATGTTACACTACGTTGAGTTTCCCGCTGGAGGATCAGAGCACAGTGTCTTTGGCCAGCACTGGCCCCTTGCTTCAGTGCTGCTCTCCTCTGGCCCCTTGCTTCAGTGCTGCTCTCCTCTGGCCCCTTGCTACAGTGCTGCTCTCCTCTGGCCCCTTGCTTCAGTGCTGCTCTCCTCTGGCCCCTTGCTACAGTGCTGCTCTCCTCTGGCCCCTTGCTTCAGTGCTGCTCTCCTCTGGCCCCTTGCTTCAGTGCTGCTCTCCTCTGGCCCCTTGCTACAGTGCTGCTCTCCTCTGGCCCCTTGCTTCAGTGCTGCTCTCCTCTGGCCCCTTGCTTCAGTGCTGCTCTCCTCTGGCCCCTTGCTACAGTGCTGCTCTCCTCTGGCCCCTTGCTTCAGTGCTGCTCTCCTCTGGCCCCTTGCTTCAGTGCTGCTCTCCTCTGGCCCCTTGCTACAGTGCTGCTCTCCTCTGGCCCCTTGCTTCAGTGCTGCTCTCCTCTGGCCCCTTGCTTCAGTGCTGCTCTCCTCTGGCCCCTTGCTACAGTGCTGCTCTTCTCTGGCCCCTTGCTTCAGTGCTGCTCTCCTCTGGCCCCTTGCTTCAGTGCTGCTCTCCTCTGGCCCCTTGCTTCAGTGCTGCTCTCCTCTGGCCCCTTGCTACAATGCTGCTCTCCTCTGGCCCCTTGCTACAGTGCTGCTCTCCTCTGGCCCCTTGCTTCAGTGCTGCTCTCCTCTGCAGTGAGGATTCATAAGGTAGGAGAGGAGGAACAGAGAGCTGGAGAGATTTTGCAAAATGGTCGGATTTCCTGATTTCAGTTTCTACAAAGAAAAAGAATGTTGTTTTACTCGTAGTGAGGCAGAGGAAATTATTCTCATAAAATAAAAAGCTTTAATGTATATTATATACTTGTGCAACTGTGTTTAGAATTTATTTTATTTGGAAATTTTTGTGTGATACAAGTATGTTGTTTTCCAACAGCCATTTCACTCACACAAGAAAAAGTACCAAAATACATATATTACTCTCAGAAACTACGGCCATAAATACAAACCAACTTTTAGTTGTTCTAGAAAACAGCTTTTAAAAAAATATCCCTGATTTAGAGTGGCTAATCATTTTCCATCACTGCAGAAATAATCGTTTTTTAATAACAAAAGAAATGTTCGAACTGAGCCATTGTTTTTAATTCACTGGCCCCAACCCCCAAATAAGAAAAAGTAGTGGGAAATTAGGATTAGGAATCGATTAAAAGGAAATCGGAATGGAGGACCCATCTCCCCAGTCCGTCCCAATGATTACAGTATTTATGGAACAGCCTGGTGGCCAGCTTGTTTGCCGGGGATTAGGAAAAAGAAATGAATCATATTTTAAGTCCTAAGTGTATCTGTGTCTCCCACTCTGTCTCTGTGCTTTAGAGTCCATATGCTGCACTCAGGGATTATTCTGTGGGCAAGCTTTCATGTCTCTCAGCAACTCTTCATCTCTCTCCCTCTCTCTCCCTTCTCTTATTTCTCTGCTCTCATCTCCCTTTTTATCCTTTTTACCTTTACCTTTACTACTAATTCTGTATATCAGATTGTGAACTCCCAAACAATTTCATGAGTACGATGCCTGTAGAAAAAACCTGTGTTCAAAGGAAGCTTTGGCCATGGCAGCAGCTCCAGAATCATACAGTGTGCCCTTGTGCAGGGCATAAGGAGTAATTGATAGGAAGCTCAGTTTTGCCTCAATAGAACACGAGTATACCAGGAGCGAGGATGCAAGCGAATCATCATTTTCCTCACTGTTTACTCTTACTTTATTCATACGCCGGGCCCACAGGACACACCCACTCCCACAGGGTTCATAGCCCTGGCTGTCCTCAGCACATCGGTTTATGAAAGCACATTAGGGGACACGCGAGGAGGCGCTGACCTTACATGATAACAACAGCGGCAAATGAGTTTGAACATAAGAATAAATCAATGGTAGTTGATAGCATTATAATCTTCCTTCATCTCCCTCTTCTCTCTGTCTCTTTCTCTATAATTTGACTCTCCAGCTTCTTCCTGGAGCTTTATCAATAGGCCCACATGGGCTTATTCCTAATCTGTGTGCACTCATGTCAGCCTGGTCCCTGTCACATTCAGCATCTTCATACAGATTACTGCAGTTAGCCACAGAGTCATCGCCCACATGTATCCATTCATTATTAGGGCGTTTAGCAAACTCTTCAGATCACCATCGCAGATCGCTTTATATTTATATTTTACTGAAACATTTAATAATTCATTTAAACAATTATTTTTAAAGATATGCACTGTAAAACATTCCCTAACTGTTACATGTGTTTCCTCATGGAAGAGGTACTTAATAAGGATGAGGTATAGCAACCTTTGCTGTATGCTGAATGTATGTTCTTTATTCAGCCACTTACTCTCCTCTATGTTGATTTTCATGGTGGAACAGGGTGTGCAGGTTGATTTAGTTGATTCACTTCTTTCATTATTTCATTGCTTTACCATTTCATTTAGTTTTTATTTTTAAAAAAACTTTTTCTTTTATAATTTATTACTTTGTCTTAGCACTTTCATTTCATTTCAGAAACTGGATCGTCATTTGGTCACTTGATTGTGAATGGCTGTTGGTGTAACCAGTTACTGTAGAAAGTTGATCCCATCATTCTCTTTCCCCATTTCACATATTGTACAATCCTACAGATCTGTGTGAGGCATAAACTCAGAGCTCATCCACCCAGGGGACCTGCATAACCTCACCTTCACAAAGGAAAGATACCAAAACTACAGCTGTCTGGTTTTGTATGCATTCTCTTAAAAAAGCAACTGACTACCAGAAATAGTAGATTAAATTCTTGGTTGTGTTCAGTTCCATTTAATCTCAGTCAGTTCTCAATTTAAATAAAATTAGTTTATTGGAAAATCCAAAACTGAAAAGGATATTTCAGATCATGAATGGAATTTCATTTCTCTTCCTGAATTGAATTCTGAAATCAAATTGCCTCCAACCCAGGAGACCTTATACATATCCCACTGAATGTAAATAGTCCAGCTGCTCTAAAACACTTTTATTAGATAATAAAAGTTATATTTCCAAATCTTGCTTTAATTTACTTTTTATGTATGGATTTATCTATGCTATACTTTTTATATACTATTACAAGTGTTGAATAAGTAATGATTTGCTTAATTATTTTATACTAGTTTAAATTCTTTAGAGAATAAAAGTAATGATTGTGTGTACTACTTATGTTATAACTATGTAATATCTTGTTAATTATTCACATGTAATTTTTTGAGTTTCCTGTTATTCTTTGTGGTGTGAATAATTATATACATCCATCTTTGTGTTTGACCATGGAAATGGTGACAATGGATGAACATAAAATATGTGAATATGTGCATTTAAATGATCCCCACCCTTAATGTCTGATCAGAGCAGTGCCCAGCATCCACTCTCAAAGCAGTGTGTGTGTGTGTGTGTGTGTGCGCGCCGTGCTGTGCCGTGCTGTGCCGTGCCGTGCCATGCCGTGCCGTGCCGTGCTGCCTGGCTGAGCCCTGTGCTGTGCCGTGCTGTGCTGTGCTGTGCCGTGCTGTGCCGTGCTGCCTGGCTGAGCCCTGTGCTGTGCCGTGCTGTGCCGTGCTGTGCTGCCTGGCTGAGCCCTGTGCTGTGCTGTGCTGTGCTGTGCCGTGCTGCCTGGCTGAGCCCTGTGCTGTGCTGTGCTGTGCCGTGCTGCCTGGCTGAGCCCTGTGCTGTGCTGTGCTGTGCTGTGCTGTGCTGCCTGGCTGAGCCCTGTGCTGTGCTGTGCTGTGCTGTGCCGTGCTGCCTGGCTGAGCCCTGTGCTGTGCTGTGCTGTGCTGTGCTGTGCTGTGCTGTGCCGTGCCGTGCCGTGCTGCCTGGCTGAGCCCTGTGCTGTGCTGTGCCGTGCTGCCTGGCTGAGCCCTGTGCTGTGCTGTGCTGTGCTGTGCTGTGCTGTGCTGTGCTGTGCTGTGCTGTGCTGTGCCGTGCTGCCTGGCTGAGCCCTGTGCTGTGCTGTGCTGTGCCGTGCTGCCTGGCTGAGCCCTGTGCTGTGCTGTGCCGTGCTGTGCTGCCTGGCTGAGCCCTGTGCTGTGCTGTGCTGTGCTGTGCCGTGCCGTGCCGTGCTGCCTGGCTGAGCCCTGTGCTGTTAGCACAATGCTGTAGTAAATCACACAACGTGAGAATAGTTAATTTTTTTATGTGACCAAATTGCTGAGTAAGATTTGTGTGACTTAAAACTGCTTCATTTAGCTTAATGTGCCATCAGACTGTGCGTTTAGAGTCATCAAAATAGGGAGCAGTACCACTCAATCAGTCAACATAAATGCATCATAAACCACTGTTTAAATGAACTTGTCCCGGTTTGTTCAGTGATTTTTATGTGTGTACTACAGAAGCATAAATGCAGGTACATGTCTTCTGCACGCTCACTTCTTTATTTTGACACCTGAGCAGAAATCCCTCTGCTATCAATGTCAGCTTCCCTTCAGCACCCATGGCTTATGGGACATCCTGACCACTAAACACACTAAACCCATAGTCCTTTTATCAGCTTTTTAATTATTCAAATGTATTATAATAACTTTTGAAATTCACCAGCAGAGCAAACTAGTAGATGCGTGAATAGAAAAGCAGTAAGCGTTGGGGAAAATGGAAATAGCTTCAATTTAATTATTAACAGCCATACAACAAACATTGTTTACCTAATGTCACTATCTTTATTATTTAAACCCCTGAGTTTGAAAAACAATGTTCAGAAAGATGATTAGAAACCAGAAAGAAAGTTGGCAGTTTTCTAGACATTAAGAAAGGGAAATTTGTTCAGTAGTGTGTTGTGTCTTGTCTGTATATCAGTGTTGGTACCAAGCATGATTTTATTTTTCAAGTCAAGTTTAATATTTACAAAATGAAACAAAAATAATTAATATTAATGATAGTGGTAGAATATTAATTGTAACAATGATAATAATAACAATAATGATAATATTAACTTCAAACAAATGATCACAATTTTACTCCAAATGACTCACAATTTTAAAGTAACATAAAAATGTTAAAAGACTAAAAAAGATTAAATAATACATTAATATATCATGGTAGCCCCTCATTCATTTCCTGGTAGACTACACACTTACTGTGGCCTTTCCCTTCCCTTTCCGTTGTAGTCTTTTCTGTAGTGGACATTTCATAAATAAAGTTCTGCAGAAGGGTTGCTTAAGTCAGAAGGGTAAACTGCGTATGTGAGTTCTGGCTGATCAGAGTTCTGAATCATGGAATAGGATGGAAGTCTAAAGATGCTCCTTTGTCCACCTAACATCTCCCAGAATGCCTTGCAAATACTCAAGTCTTTACACTATGAGATAGAGTGGTCCAAATGGAACAGGAGGCAGGCACCCTTCCTGCAGTCCTCCAGCCCTCAGGACTGCATGGCAGTGCAGGGCAGCACAGCAGTTCACCTGCAACGTTCTGTGGGTCAGACTGCGCAGTTGCACCGTTCTGTGGGTCAGACTGTGCAGCTGCACCGTTCTGTGGGTCAGACTGTGTGTTCTGTCCACTTCTCATCACCCCCCTTGTGCCCTCTCATGCCTGAGTAAGTGGACCCCCCATTCACATACCTGTGTCCATACATTTGGCTCACAGCTGTATCAGTTTATGCACAAGAAAAGCAGCTTCATTAAAAAAAATAACCCAGACAATTTGAATGCAAAATGAAATATTAACAAGTCCTACGTGAGCAGGAAGTGTTAAATATGTACGCTGCTTTGCTGAGTGCATCTGACTCCACCCTGTTCTCAGTGAGCATAACTACTGCACACACTGTAAAATGTCCATTTTGTTTAGCTATAAATACAAAACTGCTGAGCACTCCCAAGCACAATTATGCACAAAAGACCACTATACGGATTTAAAGTATTTATCACATATTTTAATGGAAAATTACCTTTCTAATCAAGATATAGAGGTTATAGCCTCCTTCAGTCACTGCATAGGACACTCATGTCCCTCATTTCTGCTTTACTTTGTTCTCTATTTTTGCAGTTGAAATGTTATTATAGCAAAACGTCTATCCTTAGAATACCTATCTGATCCTTTTGAAGTAAACTGCCTTTTCAAGTGTTTAAATTTTTTAAAAGCAATCAATATCATCTGAAAAAGATATTACAACCCTGTGCTGTTGATTTTCTTTAGAAAAATATAATTCTGATCTTTGCTCTATTCTGTTACAGTACTGTTTAGAGTACTATACTGTTTTGTTACAGTTAATGGTCATTCAGCTATTCGTTTGTATTTGAAAGACATGTTTGAGTATGTTTGTTCCTGTGGATTGTAATGGTTGTAAACTTGCTTATTACAGCTTTCATTGACTATCCTACAAACGAGAAACTACCAACCAAAAACCACTATTTAAAGTCTGTTTTCCAATAGATGAAATACAGTTTGACACAGGTCATGGATTTCACAAAACACCGTGTGGAGTCAAGCTGCAGCAGTGTCCCCACCCTCCACAAAAATCACATTCCCAGGCATTTACACTTTATACAAAAAAAAACATGTTTAAAGACAATGTGCACAGTCTGTGGCATTCGCGGACTGAATGACTTTATCAACCCTTTGCCTGTCTGAATTTTTTGTTAATTTGTTTGTTCTTCTCTTCTTTGCTCTTCACTTCCACTCTTCTCTCCACTTCTCTACAAGACCTGGAACTTCCAGGAGTTCTGGTCTTTGTAGTCCAGGCAGTCTGCCGCATTGAAGTTTAGCTTCCAGGAGGCAGCTTGGTCCTTGTAGTCTAGGCAGTCGACAGCCCCAAAGCCCAGGGAGGCAGCAGTGTAGCCCTGTGAAGACAGCGAAGCCGGTGACTGGCTCAGGGGCCCCCCCATGGAGGAGGCGGTGATGGGGCTGAGGGCGCCTCCAGTTGCAGAGAGCTGTGGGTGCATGGGCGAGAGGTAGGAGCTGCAGTCCAGGCCAGTGAAATAAGAGGAGGAGCCGGCATAGCTCTGGCTGTAGGCCGGGGCCTGGGTGTAGGTCATGGGGTAGGCGGTGGAGCGCTGCATGCAGGGCGTGGTGGAGGCTGACAGCGGGTCGGGCAGTGGGGAGATGGACGCAGGGCTCCAGATGGACACAGTGGCACTGGCGCTGCTGGAGCTGGGCGTGATGGCAGTGCCCGGAGGGGGCGGGGCCGGGCTGTAGGGCCCGTTGGCTGTGGCGCTGGGCTCAGAGCTGGCCTCCCGGGCAGGGGACGCCTTCTTTTTGGGAGGCCGGGGCTTGGACTGCCCGCTGCTTTGCTGCTGCTGCTGGCGGCACTTAGCACGGCGGTTCTTGAACCACACCTAGGCGACAGAAAGAACAGAACCATCACTCCCTGCTCCACAGCTCAGGAGTCAGCCAATCCCAGAGAAAGAGGGGTCCTGATAGGTTTGTGAGAGGGACTGTGGCTAATGCAGTCATTTGGTGAGAACATTTCAGTCAAGTCAACACTGTACTGAATTGTAGGATACATGTGTGCATGGTGTGCCCACAGAAGGGCATATTAAAGAGAGCAGGCATTCAGCCTATTAGGCATGCTGTTTGCCTGTAGTGAATGTACCTGAATGGACCTGATCACTACAGAGGGACTGTGGCTTGGCTGTGCACAGGTATGTGTACAGGTGTTTTGGGCTCCCCCACCCCTTACCTGCACACGGGACTCGGGCAGGTTAATTTTAAGGGCCACCTCCTCCCTCATGAAGATGTCAGGGTAGCGTGTCTTGGCAAACAGTGCCTCCAGAATGTCGAGCTGGGCGCGTGTGAAGGTGGTCCGCTCCCGACGCTGCTTCCGCGGAGTGTCTGAAACACACATGAGCATCCGCCATGTTAGCTCTCAGCAAACCAGCAGTCATCTCCAGCCTCTCATTCATATTAAGTGCCACTATAGTAGCTGAGATGTATTTTATTTCTAGTAAGACTGATTGCGATTTTTGATGTCACCACAGAATTAAAAGTAATTATGAACAGAAGCAGGAATAGAGTGACGGATTTAAACATGTTTAAAATCATTTATTATGTATTGCTGAGATTAAACTTGTCATTCCTGTTTAGACAGTGGACCTGGCCTATCGTTTTAAAGCAAGCTTTTATTTTTCAGAAGATCTGCTACATGTAATGTACTGCTCAGTTCTGTTAGTCAGGAGTACAGAAAAAAGGAGAAAAAATTAATCTCGAATGTGGATATTTTGGTGTATTCATGATTAAATGTATAATCATGAAAAAGAATACACAAACAAAAGATATATTTGGACAGACCAAGAGAGCATAAGCTAACATTAATACATAAGTGTAAATGTATTAATAACGTGCAGTTTAATTTAGTTGTATATATTTATGTAGCTAGCCTAGCTCAACATTTCAGAGCGAAGGCTTCAGCAAAAGTGTGAAATTAACCTAAATGTTAGGAAGGAAATGGGCCAGAGAAGCATTACTTTAACTGTCAGTGAAATCGCGCCATGCTCTGAGCCGATACAAGCACGTGAGTAACAGTTTTCTTTAATGCTTTGGTACAATCGCTGATACACTATTTTATTACAGTCACTGCAGTTAGATAGTTGAGATCATGTGGCTTGTCTTCAGTCACATGTGCTTTAATGACTAAATCAACATGAGAATATTTGTGTGATAAGAAAGCGAAAAATAATGGACCAGATTCAATGTATTGGCTGTGTGCTTTATTCTTCATTTTCAGTCTCAAAGTCTCAAATGTAGCCTATGCAAAAGTTACTTTTCTTTTTTCTTGAATGGTATTCATAACCATAAATACTGTTTCGCACACATTTTAGAATCAGCTCTAATTTATTTTAACATGGATTTAAGTAAATGTCATTTCACGGAATATAAATAATCGACATTTGAAAGTACGTTAACTCACTTATCGACATGCGATAAGTGTGTGCGGGTGTTCTGTCTTCTGTCATTTTTACCCGAAACTTGCAGCAAGGCCTAAATTAATATGATTTATTTATTTTTCTTAAATATCTATACATCTTCTCTAAAGAAAATGTAACCGCATATGTTGTGAACTCGTGGAATATCGTCTAATTTCGTAACACAAAACTGAACAGTCCTCACTTTTAGATATGTAACTATAGCTGTGTACAAAGGTTCAATACTTGACAAGATATGACAGTACTGATATCCGAGAAACGGAGTAACGAATTTATTTTCATTTCGTATGTCTCCGTTTTAAAATGATTTAAATGTTATATGTATGTTCGTTTCATTTTTGAATGTAAATATATATTTCAAGTGATGTGTAGGATGACTCATTAATTGAAAGATTTACACTTTACAGTAGATTAAAAATGAATGCGTTTAATCATTTTCGGTTACATTACTTTTTTTAATCATTTGAATTTATTTAGACTTTATTGATTGAAATCTGCTACTCCCTATCTGTATGCAGGTTTATTTGGCTCTGAGCTGTTGTGGGGTGAACAGGTGTACGCGACGCCCTGTCCTTTCTGGTCTTGAGAATGGATGAAGGGACAATGGCAGGTTACTCATGAGGTTCACCGCCGAGGACCGGCCCTGTCAATCGGTCTTTCAAATTTGTCGTATTCCCATTTGAAAATATAAACTCTGGTAACTGAAACGCTTAAAAATGTGAAACGGCCTATTTATAGCAATTATGTACCAGAGTTCCAAAAATGCTTTCATTCCTGTAAAACTTAAGATCATTTCAGGTTGACTTTAGATCGTGAGCTGGAAGAAGGACTAAGTACGTGACACACTTATACATATTTGAAAGATGTTCTGTAATAGCATCACATCTCATGGCATTGCTTTGCTTCGAAACGTGACTCCTAGACAGTGCAGAATTTGTCCCGCAAATGGGAATCAAGCCCTGTTCTTACACAAGAGGTGTGCATAACCCAAACATTTGTAATAAATGAGAACAACACAGTACTAGAACAGAGCGTTTACAGTTTAATGTGCTTGTTATGTGAATAGTTTCAGTCAATAGTATCAATCGATACAGGTGGCGTCGCCCCTTGGTCCGCTTGAATGTGTTAAGTCGTTACATTTGCCTCTACAAACAAGGTACGATTTCTGGATTGGTACTTTCATACAGTAGCCTAGCGGGTCTATGGCAATAAATGGTATGTAGAGCGAAAATAAAGTTGCTTCTTCATTTCGGTTGACCCAGGTCCCTTCTCTTTCCGTGCCAAATTCAAAGTACCTCCGCGCCTATATGAAGTAGCCTACTGTTCCCCCACTACTGTCTGCGTGAGAATTTGGTGGGACTGAGAAAGTATGATGCTGTTTTATTGAAGTAAATCTTGGCAAGGGACGGTTTCACATACGTATCACACTTAGGGATCACGGTTTGTCAGAGTTCCGTCTGAGAAGTTACTAGGAGACAATGCTTCCCACTGACTCTGAGTGTGAATAACTGAGTAACAGATCGTCAAGCCAACACGGAAATATCACACGACACAATCCTTGCCATTTTACAAAAAAAAAAAAAAACAGGCTTACAATGAAAGTATTGGAAGTATTAGACAGGGCTTCTTTTTAGCCCACACAGCATAATGCAATAATTTGTTGTCTTATAACAGTGTAATGCCATAAACTAACACAGGTGAAATATAGAATTATTACATGGTACCAAAAGTAACAATCTTAATAGTAAAAATGGTACTTACTCGGGTAGCCTACAGCGGAGTGTAGCAGGTCCATGCCCGGGCCGGACAGAGTTAACCCGTTCACGGCGTAATGAGGCTGCTTAATGTAAGACATCATGCCTGTAGCGGCTTTAAACGCTCTCTCTCTCTCTCCCCCTCTCTCACACACACAATCACGCCGGGGGCCGGGTCTTCCTTCTCTTCACCCAAGGGAGTCTTACTATTTGTCTCTCTCACTGTCTCTCTCTCACTCTGTTTCTAAATTTGTTGTTTTTGTTCTCCCCTCTCCCTTCTGGCACGGTTTGCCTGGGTCGGACACGCAAGTGGGAGAGGCCGAAATTGTACTTAAGCTCCACGGCTCCAAGTGCGCCGCTATCCCGCGCGTAGCTTGGGTAGACACCTGTAGACGTTTCCAGTCGCGGGTGTTCAATGTTTTCTGGTTTTTATCTATTCTCTCCCTCTCCTCTCCCTCTCTCTATTTCACCCACAGACACACTATCACGCCAAGAACCGCATTAACTATTGCTTGAACTGTTTGGTTGTAAATACTCGTGTATTTTTTTTCTAGCTGTGACATGCGCTTTTCGATGAATACCCGGAGGGAAAATGACGCCTCTTTTCTTTACTGTTTGCTCTCTGTTGGTCCCTCGGCTGTACTCGACTCTCCCTCTGTCTTTCGGTGCGGGTTAAGACGTGTCTCCTTCTGCGAGTGTTGCTGAGTTGGGGTGAGACCACTTAACTGAGAGCATCAAGAAAGGGGTTGGCTAATTAGAGACAAGTTCTTACTGAGTGGACACGCTGACCCCTCCCTCTCGCTGTTTTTTTCCCTCGGGGTTGGCTCTTGCGCGTCTCTCTTCTCCTCCCCCTCTCTTTCTCTATGTCCCCATTAAGATACTGTACTGTACATTTAATATGCGTGTTTTTTTTACAAGTGGAAAAAATGCCCCCTGAAGTTTTTGAGAAAAATATTTTTTGTAAAAAGATTTTACTTAATATAAAATACAACATCTTAGTTCATTTTTGGAACTAATTTATTGGAAATACAAACCTTTTAAATTCAAATGTAGGCAAATACAGGAGAGAAAATGGGCCTTAGCTGTTTTCATGTTTTGTTACTCGTTCATACAAAGACAGGTGTACATACACATGGGTATACACTGTGTGGACTGCATGTGTTAATATTTTGGGCTTTTCTGGATCATTCGTAGTTATAATCATTATGGGTTCTTGTTTCCCTATTCTTTGTAAACAACATTTTCTACAAATAATTTGACTCCAAGTTATTTTACTTTTTCCTGTGCAGTAAGGACGCTTCGAGGTATCTTATTTAGTTTTATTAGCTTTCAGTTGTTGATTGTTTCTATTAATTGGCGGTTATCGTCTTATTTGTTATTGTTTTCCCTACTAACTGAAATTATTCTATGTTAATGATATTCCCATATAATACTAAAGAGGACCCAAACCCGAAGCAAATCGCACATATGCTTTGACCGGTGTACAGTAACGGACTCATCTTTGCATCCAGGTTGCACATGCAATCCGACAAAACACCTTGTCCTGCCAAAGCCTTGAAAAGAAATTCACCGCACAATAAAATTCATTTCCATTGAGCATAAGACCTCATCTCCGTACAAGAGACGGCTGAGCGCGCGTTAAGATCCATCCCCACGTGAATATGGAAACGGGCAAACCCAGAATACTGATATAGAACTGAATTGGAGAGGCGTTATTTTTGATATATGCAAATATATTTAGTACTTAAAAAATACTGCTTCAAAATGTTCATTCCGTAGACGTTTATTGGGAAATGCAGAGTAAACATAACTATTCTTACCAGAATGATGTGAATGTCAGTCAGTTCCTACATTAGTTTGCTACTTGGTACATTCCTCTTAAAATTGTACATGGCCATATTATGTTAAAGTTCTACAACAAAAAAATTATTGGAGGGAACCTGTTGATTTACATTGCCGATTAATTAATTAATAATCACACGAATTAAATTAAATGACGTGGCAGTAATTGGATAACTGTATGTCAACGTTCATCTTGATGCCAAATTGAGACAGAAATACTGAAATGTGTTTCTCTGCGGAGAGACAGCAATTTTATATCCACCTAAAGGTTTCTTCATGGGTCTGGGAAAAAACAAACCTCGCAAATTTTATCCGGCTTGCAAAATACAGAAATAATTGGGTGGCGAGGTTTTGGTGAGCGAGCACCGGGGGAGGGGGCTCGGTTCAGGATTATAAAGACACAAAGGCCGCGTTGTTCTGAGATAAATCCCCGCCTGATCCCTAACACACTCCCCCTTTCCACCTTTCGTCATTCTGTGTATTATTATTATTATTATTATTATTATTATTATTGAATGTTATATATTGAATATGGGAAGCAGTTGTTGGACGTACTCAAGTTCAAGGCTCTTGTATGCGAGTTAAGAATTGCTGCCTATTATTTTGGTAGGATTTTACAAGGTTGAGCAGATCCGCAGTTTCAGGGTTTTGTTGCCAGAGTGTATTGAAAATATTAGTTTTATCGCTTTTTGTTATTTTTCTTATTGTTTTGTCAGTTTTGCCAGGATTATTGCAAAGTGTGAATTGGAACTGAAAATAAGAATACAGTCATTTTCCTGATGAAACTATCCAGTGATTTGAAGATTAGATATTAGACAGGATAAATTGTATTAATATTTCGATCTTTCCACTGGGCAGGAAAAGAAGTTGGCCTATATTAAAAATATTTTTTACTATCAATGAAGTGAATTTAGAAAGAAACTGCACTATAATTCCGTCCAAATTAAACTTTCTTCCCTTTAATTCGATCATGAAATTGATGCAATAATGATACTACTTTAAAACCAAAATCACAGTTCTAATGGTTATCAATGGCTAGTCATAATCAGCAGTTAATGTTTGCTTGTTTTTTCATAGTATTTCTGTAGGCTATCTGTGTCCCTCATCTATAATATAATTATTAAGAGAGATATGTAAATATTGCGTCTTCACTGCTAGTATAAAATAGTGCAGAAACGGTTATGATGTTTCACTCTCCGTCGGCCGCTGTGTTTATAGCTCGCTAGTATCCTACGGCCAGGCAATTTCACAGTATCTAAAGCCGATTCTCTGCGCTTGTTAATTGAATCGGATTTCTTATAGTTTAAAATCCACACAGACCCATGTACAGCCCAAACTGTGTAAGGGGTTTATCTGAATCTGTAAAGCCAAAGCGGAGATATAAAGAGAGAGAGACTATACTACCGTGTATTTGAACATTTTAAATCTCAAATAAATATCTTTACCTGTGGCGTCTGCCGGTGTTTACAGTAGCTTGTGTGTGGCCTGTGTGGCATTGTGGAATACCTGTTGCATGCGACTGCAGCACCTGCTCACCTAACAGGTACGGCGTTGTCTTTCTACTTTCATGCATTTTTTATTATAAATGTACACAAATAATCTTTATTTCTTGTTTGAATAATTAAATAAATAAGTAATTTAAAAAACTGAGCGGGGCAACACAATTACCGGTACGTGTGGACAAAAAGGAATGGGGAGAGACCTCAAAACCAGGCATTCCCACATTCTGAGGCACACTGCAGCGCGCGCACAACACAGGCGCGTACACACACGTACGCACACACACGCGCACACACACACACACACACACACACACTTTTATACAAACGCACCTGTTTGTCTGGCCATCTGTAGCAACTGGTTCTCTGTGTCTTTCAATGTCTCTTTGAGATGGCAGTCATTCCACTGATGGGTTTTAATTGTGTGTAAATATCTGAAAACTAATTTTAAATGGATGTACTAATATTATATAAATTAAATCCATGTTTATTGCGGCTTCATTGCCGATTTAGTCTAATATGTACATGAATTGCAGCAATCACATTAGAACTGCAGCATTTAGCCCGTGACTTTTCCCCGAAGATCTGCTTTTAACGCTTGGAGCCTGAATGACGTCCGTGCGCACATTTTTTACCGTGTTACTTGCTAAAACATCAGGGAACAGATCATTTCAAAACTCTTTTATGAATACAAGTTTTTAATGTCTAAAGGAAATTTTTCTGTTTTATTTTTGTATTAAACTGCATATCGTAGCTGTTAATTACGCGTTTTCTGTTTGTGAATGTCTAGGCTGTATTCAATATATTCATATTTATTTCATGTATTATGGATATTGTGAAATATTTTTGGCTATCAACTAAACGAATTTATTTACGCAGTAAGTTTCGTATTAGAGATTATCCGATTTATTCACCGGATACATTTATTTATTGTATATGAACGAATCCCTCGTTATTAATGGAAATGATCAAATTAATGAACTATGCTCGAGAGCATCAAAATGTTCACCAAAACAGACGAGTTGTTTTGTGTTTATGCTGTGAAGAGTTCCTTCCTTCGTATCGCCTTTGTTTGCACGTCTTTATCACACACTGTACTTATGTCCAAGATTCATGAATCGACTTAATCGTGTATGAACCTGTTAGTGTTTCACAGAACTCAAAACTTGGCAAAAATACAACTTCTTTATGTTTTATAAACAAATAATCCAGACACCTGACCATTCAAGCGGTCTAAGGTTTGTAGGCAGGCCTTGTTCATAAATCGCTGTAATATGTGCCCTCATTCTAAACTCGGTGTATGAAGCAAGGTCATGTACACACTTAAGAATGTACGGAAGAGTTGGGCAGCAGCGAGTACAAGCGCAGAATTACATCAATATAGTACAATAAAACGGTACTTATTGACTGTCCATATACATTCATTAAGTACTTGCGATGTTTGTATTTTATGTAATTTACTGCCAGATTTTTGAGTTTATCGTCTGAACAAAAGACGCTTTCTAATCCGCATGGAAAGACCAACTCTTACGGTAACACATAAGAAGAATAACATCAATAAAGTATATTAAATAAAGAATAAAGTACATTCATAATCCCCACATGAGAAATTAGATTTCCATCACCATACATATAGACAAAATAACATCCCGTGACAATAAGGCACGACTACAAACAGGGAGTTTATCGCTCGGGTTGGTTCTTTAACAATGGATGTACAAAATCATTTCAAGCAAAAATGTTCTTTGCCTCTTAACATTTGAAGCCCAATAAATACACATTCAAAGTATGTAACAGGGAATTTTGGCCAACTTTTTTAAAACAAGCTTTATTAAATGGATTTATGTCTGTAAGCATCTTGGTCAGCAATTTACCTCCCCTTTTGGAGCTGTATTATTATGTTGGTGTAAAGTATTTATTTTTAAAATTCTAAATATAATAATAATAAATGTGTAGCAGTATGATTCACAGCATGTGCAGTTTAGTGTGTTTATAGAAGTATGCTTTTCACTGGTCAACTGATTTTGCAGTTCTGTTCTTGCTCACCTCTTAAACCAACAAATATAATATATAAATTAATGTTAATGAAGGATGGAGCTCTCTGTCATAAACTTACACTGAGTTTACCGCTGGCGGGACAGAGCAGATGTTTGTTTGAGGGGTTAATACACTGTGCAGGGTGTCCTAGGGGCACTAGGACCCAGAGAGGGTGCCAAATCAAGGACACAGTCAGATAAGAGGCTTACTGTATCTAATCTATACACAGACACACGCGCACACACACGCATGCACACACGCACTTGGTTTGTGGTCTCTTTCCTTATGAATTCTAATAGTGCTGTCATAAAATTGACCACTGCTTGTTTTCCTTTTTCGTTTGGTGAATATGACCATAACGTTAAGGATTCTCCTGCTCTAATAATGCCATTCAATCAGTATTTCATTATGAAAAGCAAAGAGCAACAAATTCTTGGAACAATTTATAATTCAATCATTTATATGTACAGTCAAGCCCGAAATTATTCATACCCCTGGCAAATTTTGACATGCCAATTTTTATTTAAATGTAAAAAAAGATGAGAAATATTTTGTTCCACAATGATGCCTCTTGTACATCGTCTTGTTATCTTCTGGGAGAAGCCTGTGTCATTTCCAATCAAGAAAAAACTTGCTGGTTGAATAAAAGTAACTTTAAGTCAAAATTTGCCAGGGGTATGAATAATTTTGGGCTTGACTGTATTTATTCTAAACTGAGTAATACATGTTCTTGGGAATTGCATAACTTATATATACAGTATATGTAATTGGGTGTATCAGATATCAGTGTAATCACTGCAATGGCGATCTGAACACGCATGTGGTCAGACAGAAACATGGTGGGACCAAAAGGAATGTGTGAGCATCATGTGAATGCTGGGGCTCTGACTCTGAGCATCCCTGGCTGAGGCCCTGTGTGTGGCTCCAGCACAGAGCTCCCAACACCCGCACAGAGCTCCCAACACCCACACAGAGCTCCCAACACACGCACAGACCTCCCAACACCCGCACAGAGCTCCCAACACCCGCATAGAGCTCCCAACACGCACACCAGGCATAGAGCTCCCAATACCCGCACCAGGCACAGAGCTCCCAACACCCACACCAGGCACAGAGCTCCCAACACCCGCACCAGGCACAGAGCTCCCAACACCCACACCAGGCACAGAGCTCCCAACGCTCGCACCAGGCACAGAGGTCCCAACACCCGCACCAGGCACAGAGGTCCCAACACCAACAAAAGGCACAGACCTCCCAACGCTCACACCAGGCACAGAGCTCCCAACACCCACACCAGGCACAGAGCTCCCAACGCTCACACCAGGCACAGACCTCCCAACGCTCACACCAGGCACAGAGCTCCCAACACCCACACCAGGCACAGAGCTCCCAACACCCACACCAGGCACAGACCTCCCAACGCTCACACCAGGCACAGAGCTCCCCACGCTCACACCAGGCACAGAGCTCCCAACACCCGCACCAGGCACAGAGCTCCCCACGCTCGCACCAGGCACAGGTAGCTGAAGTGTTTTGTGTGGTGTCTGTCTAAGTCTGTGTGAGAGGGACATATTGTCATTTTAAAATTACCAACAGTTTTCATTAACCATCATTTAAGAATTGTATCATTTTTAAAATGTCCTTAACAGGGTTTCCTCTTTGTGAAATAAATTCAGGGAGAGGCAGATATTAGAAGGTGCATCATGGATTAATCTTTTATTTTCTAGGGTTTTTATGTCAGTATTCAGGGTGAGAGTATGTTTCTCCTCTTGCACCTCACCTCTGCATGTGTGTGGATGTACCAGTGTATGTGTGTGTGCATGCATGTGAATGTTTGTGTGTGTGTGTCTGTGTCTGTGTGTGTGTGTGTGTGTGTGTGTGTGTGTGTGTGTGTGTGTGTGTGTGTGTGTGTGTGTGTGTGTGTGTGTGTGTGTGTGTGTGTGTGTGTGTGTGTGTGAATTTATCGGTGTGTGTATGTGTGTTCCCAACACAGACAGTGCTGGTGTTTTTAAACTCAGTAAAGTTCCACTGAGAACATGCATGTGTATACACACATACAGAAACACTGATACATTCACACACACATACAGAAACACTAATACATTCACACACACATACAGAAACTGATACATTCACACACACATACAGAAACACTGATACATTCACACACACATACAGAAACACTGATACATTCACACACACATACAGAAACACTGATACATTCACACACGCATACAGAAACACTGATACATTCACACACACATACAGAAACACTGATACATTCACACACGCATACAGAAACACTGATACATTCACACACACACATACAGAAACACTGATACATTCACACACACATACAGAAACACTGATACATTCACACACACATACAGAAACACTGATACATTCACACACGCACAGTGAGAGAGTTCAGCCGATTTATCATAATATGCTTTATCTGAAAAGTAAGTATCTTACCTCGGGATAAAGAGAGGTTTCCCATCAGTGAGGCGGAGGACAGGAGAATGAAGGGAGCAGCACACTCACCCAGTGGAGGACAGTACCGAGCCAGGCTGCAGACCGACACATGGACTGGAATACAATACGGGGGTACAAAATGGATGGCATGGTCACATGACTGTGGCAGAGGGGCTCCATCAATGGAGCTCAACATGGAGGACATGAGCTGAAGGACACAGTGAGCCAGAGACAGACAGACAGCCCCACAGGCCAGGCCTGCCAGAGTGACTGGCCCACAGGCACACGAGTGGATACACGGTGGATGGGAGCTGCGGGCTGCAGCCCTGCTGTTTGACTTTACCGCTCTACAGGGGGAACAGGGAGGAGTGTGGAAACAACAAACGGACCAGAGAGAGTCAGATGGGTGGGGCTGAGAGGGGAGCCGAGCACAGTCCCTCACACCAGAAGCTCATTTGTGCACACGGACATTTTTACAATGCAATTGTGTCTTTAGTTTGTTATATTTACAATGTGGGGTATTTGGTTTTGTGCAAAATTTATGAGTTACATGTGTATGTGTGTGTGAGTGTGTGTAGGTGAAAGTGCTGTAGGAAGTATATACCCATCACTGTGTCATACCCTTTCCTTTCAGAGTCTCCTGTAGCTCACTCACAGCCCCTGAATGATTAATGTGTACCTGTATATTTAGCAGAGTATTAATGTCAGGGGGAACACTTAAATTAAACCAGGGGGTCAGACATAATTCCTAGAGAAGGGGATTTCACTCTAACCCACTGTCTGCTGGGCTCATGTCTAGAGGATACACACATTTGCATTTTTTTCTTTACAGCAGCTTGAATAAGTTAACAAAGAAAAATAACTGTTTTACTATTTTATAACTATTTTATTTCCCTAAATTGAACTGAACATGACATGAAAATATTTTAAAAGCATTAGAAATGTTTGAAATTTTACAATATTTTTAGAATAATGCAAAATCAAAGAGATTTTTACAGTGTCTGTCCATTAGGTGGAGGTGAGTGTTTTAAAATAATGAACAACCTGCATGAGCTATCACTTAAGCATGTCAGGGGTGCATGCTGCTGTGCGTTAGTGTGAAAGGAGCACAGAGGGAGGCGCTGCTGTGCGTTAGTGTGAAAGGAGCACAGAGGGAGGCGCTGCTGTGCGTCAGTGTGAAAGGAGCTCTGAGGGAGGCGCTGCTGTGCGTTAGTGTGAAAGGAGCGCTAAGGGAGGCGCTGCCCTGCGTTAGTGTGAAAGGAGCGCTGAGGGAGGCGCTGCTGTGCGTTAGTGTGAAAGGAGCGCTGAGGGCGGCGCTGCTGTGCATTAGTGTGAAAGGAGCACAGAGGGAGGCGCTGCTGTGCATTAGTGTGAAAGGAGCGCTGAGGGAGGCGCTGCTGTGCATTAGTGTGAAAGGAGCACAGAGGGAGGCGCTGCTGTGCGTTAGTGTGAAAGGAGCTCTGAGGGAGGCGCTGCTGTGCGTTAGTGTGAAAGGAGCGCTGAGGGAGGCGCTGCTGTGCGTTAGTGTGAAAGGAGCGCTGAGGGAGGCGCTGCTGTGCGTTAGTGTGAAAGGAGCACAGAGGGAGGCGCTGCTGTGCGTTAGTGTGAAAGGAGCTCTGAGGGAGGCGCTGCTGTGCATTAGTGTGAAAGGATCGCTGAGGGAGGTGCTGCTGTGCGTTTGTGTGAAAGGAGCGCTGAGGGAGGTGCTGTTGTGCGCTAGTGTGAAAGAGGTGCTGAGGGGGGCGCTGCTGTGCGTTAGTGTGAAAGGAGCGCTGAGGGAGGTGCTGTTGTGCGCTAGTGTGAAAGAGGTGCTGAGGGGGGCGCTGCTGTGCGTTTGTGTGAAAGGAGCACAGAGGGAGGCGCTGCTGTGCGTTAGTGTGAAAGGAGCACAGAGGGAGGCGCTGCTGTGCGTTAGTGTGAAAGGAGCACAGAGGGAGGCGCTGCTGTGCGTTAGTGTGAAAGGAGCACAGAGTGAGGCGCTGCTGTGCGTTAGTGTGAAAGGAGCACAGAGGGGGGCGCTGCTGTGCGTTAGTGTGAAAGAGGTGCTGAAGGGGGCACTGTCACATGGCCCCGTTAGTGGGAATGGCAGAGTTTCAACTGATTAATTTAAATGTTTTAACTTTTATCTTCAACAGCGCTTTCACAAGTTCAGCAATAATGAAAATGTAATTGCCAAACTGTTCCTGTAGGCAATGTGACTGACAGTATCCAGGAGGGCTGGTCCTGTGCTGTCAGTGCAGGGAGTCTGTCTACCTCTCCTGTGTTAAGCATGTTGTGCAGTGTTAAAAATGTTATGTGAAGCATGTTGTGCAGTGTTAAAAATGTTATGTGAAGCATGTTGTGCAGTGTTAAAAGTGTTGTGTGAAGCATGTTGTGCAGTGTTAAAAATGTTATGTGAAGCATGTTGTGCAGTGTTAAAAATGTTATGTGAAGCATGTTGTGCAGTGTTAAAAGTGTTGTGTGAAGCATGTTGTGCAGTGTTAAAAGTGTTGTGTGAAGCATGTTGTGCAGTGTTTAGCATGTTCTGTGAAGCGTGTAGTGTAGTGTTAAGTGTGTTGTGTGAAGCGTGTATTGTAGTATTAAGTGTGTAGTATAGTGTTAAGCTTGTGTGTGCTGTGTGGGGCCTGTGCCGAGGGCAGCAGACAGCGCTGTAATCCCTGAGGGCAGGCAGACAGAGCAGCAGGTGGGCTCCCAGCATGTCAGCGCTGCAGCGTGCACTCTGACGCGTGCCCGCCAGACGCCCGGCCAGCACTACACAGGGATACCCAGGTCACCACCTGTTCCCACCTCCACCCATGGGGTCAGCTCATGATTCCCACTCGGATTATTACAATGGCAAGGGCATTCATCCCTGGGGGGACTTCAGAATTATCAAAAATCTGCCATAACTGTAAATGTTACAGTTCTGATAGACTGTTAAACACTCAATAGTACCATTGAAAATTGCTCATTTTAACCCATAAAATATTGACATGGTACAACTGAATGGGAAAACATTTCCAGATGCAGCATTTAATTTGCAAGCTGCATCAGCTACAGACAGAAATCAATATGAGGAATCATACGGTAAGATGCGTCATCTGTCTGAGGCAATTCCACAAAACAACTAAAAAAACATATTTTCAAAAAATTATCTTTTGAAAATCATTTGTTGGATAGACACTGAGTCAGCAAATTACCAGGCACTGAGGTGAACCACCAAAATGTGATGCACTTAAATTGAAATATCATTTAAAACAATAATTAAAAATATAAGAAAAAACAATCATAAGAATAATGTGAATCGGAGTTTCTGAAATCTGGCTGAAATATCTACTCAACAAAAGAGAATATCTGCTGGCTGGTATGAGGAGACACAAGCTGAGCGTTGTAATATTAGCAGAATCAGCACCCCTAAACATTGATGAGTGATGAGATGTTTCTGGTGGCTGGAACTGTGGGTCAGCAGCTGAGGGCTGGAAGCTGGAACTGTGTCACTGAAATGCACGTAATGGTGCAGTAGCTGAGCCGTGTCTGTGAGTTTAATTCTTATGCAGTTTCCCTCCCTTTTTTCTGGACAAGGCAGAAACAGGCCTAGAAGCTAAACTGAGATGGATGGCAAGGCTACAGATTAATTGGTATTCAGAAGTGTAGTATGAAGTACATACAGGCACTTAAAAAACTAAACTGTAGGTCTCACTTGCAGAAGAGGTTTAAATCATGGTATGAGATCTGTAAAGTGAAGGCTATGATAACAACAGGTCTTTGTCTTTTTATGACACTTATAAGCATAAAGTAAAATGATACTTTATACAGGTACCCATGAGATGTTTTATTCACATATTTGTGGGGCTCGGAGCCTCCAGTGAATCACTTCAACAGTTTAGCAGAGTGTGATGAAAGGTGTAATAGTGGTCTGGGTGACTATAGGCCTGGAGTGTGATAAAAGGCCATTTAAGGATCCCCCATGATGCAGTGCTGTGTGCTGACTAAGCTGATCCTTTGGTATACTCTAAAACAGACACAGGTGTGCTGGATCCACTGCAAATATGTTCACACCCAATGAGATAGGATGAGAGAATGCATGAGTGCATAATATGGGCCTGTGTCTGCTGGATGTGTGTGTGTGTGCGTGCGTGCATGTGAGTGAGTGTGGCAGAATGTGTGCTGGTGGGCTGGGGGTTTTGGGCTGTGTTTAGGGTGCATAGGGGGCGGTGGGGTTATCGGGGGGTAGTGTATGTGGGGGCTGGTTGGAGGGGGTTCTGAAAGGAGGACTAGCGGGGGTTGCGGGGGGATATAGTGAGGGCTGGTGGCCCATATGGCAGCAGACAGCAGTGCGGACGCAGGAATAATCAAGAGTAATCAAGGAAGTGGAGCGACAGGCCTGAGCCGCTGTAATCCCCAGCAACACGCTGCCACGTGCCACACTGACGCACTCTGCCACACACTGCGCAAACACACACACACACTGCGCAGACACACACACATTGCGCAAGCACACATACAAACACACTGCGCAAACACACACACTGCACAAACACACACACATACACACATTGTGCAAACACACACACATACACTGCGCAAACATACACACAAACAAACACACAGACACACACTGTGCAAATGCACACACACTGCGCAAACAGAAATACACTTTGCCACACATTATGCAGACACACACTCTGCCATACACTGCGCAAAAACACACACACACACACAGTGCCACACACTGTGCAAACACACACACACACACATTCTGCCACACCCTGTTTCACACCACAACAAAGACACACAATGTGCCCCAATCTCTTTCACACACAAACACACAAATGAGAAAGGAAGATTGTAGATCTCTAGTCTCTTCCCACACTTTGGAACAAAGAGACGTAGTCACACATTCAGGTAGATAATTCATATTTCTAAAATACAGTACTGCATTAAATATAATCAAAAGAAGTGATTTTGGCAGAAAGAATTTGTATGCATTTAGCCATGCAGTTAAAGGTCACTGGATAAAATATGGGTGTCAGAACACTGCATTTGGGGATTGTGAGGGTTGACTATACGTGTGGAATTTCTATACTGTTGCTCCACACAAACACACTGCAACCCCAGCTATTCTCTCTACCATTACTTTACATTACAGCCATTTAGCAGCTGCTCTTATCCAGAGCAACTTACAGCATGAAGGCAAGTGCAAGTGCAGTAGATTGGGGTCAAAGGGTAATAGTAACCTCAAAAGGGAGACATGACCCCAGAGAGACCAGGACTGGGAAACTGTGACAGTCAGCTGCTAACTTGTTGTTTGCTTGTCATAGAAAGGACATAGCTAAGTAACAACCCAAGAGCACGATTTAGTACTAAGACAATGTGTATGTACCACAGCTGCGCACCAGGCCTTCAAATACACCATATGCACAGTGACAATGCACCATGTGACACAATGTATCTGACACTTTGAGTCACATTGCCCAACTACTGCCATTTTTGGGTTTTGTTCTGTAGCTGCTCTCTGTGGAGCACACTCACACACAGACACACACAAATGTCTTTTTGTGACGCACATGCACACACACTTACAATGGCTCTCTCATTATTAATTGGCAGTTTAATCCTTAGGAATGCCACTAATTAGCACAGAGTGGTGGCTCAGGACCTTACACAATCTGCAGCATTACAATAGAGGGGCTGTAGCACCTATCTCACACCACACACACTCACATACTCACACACACACTCACTTACACAAACACACACACACTCACTTACAGAAACACACTCACTTACTCACACACACTCACAATTGTACACTCACATATGCACACATTCACACACCTGCACACACACACTCACATACTCTCTTACATACGTACACACTCACATACTCACACACACACACACACAGACCCCCATACAAATTTTCTTATAGGCCTCTGTTGATGATGTAGCATAAGGCCTGACTGATCCACTCATTGTTGATGTAACGTAGGCCCTGATACTAACAGTGGTCAACGCCCTACTCAGTGAAAGCAATCATATTCAGAGATATCTCTGACAGCTTTTTAATATGCTAAAACATGGAACATTCATGAACCACACTTTTTTGCCACAACCAAGAAATTTTTACATTCAAACTGAAATTTTAAGACATGTTGACAAATGGACACAGAAAGAGAGACAGGGAGAGAGATGCTGAAGAATGAGACCCCCCGCACAGAGGGGTTAGGCACCGAAGAGTGAGACCCCCACACTGAGGGGTTAGGCACTGAAGAGTGAGACCACCACACTGAGGGGTTAGGCACCGAAGAGTGAGACCCCCACACTGAGGGGTGAGGCCCTGAAGAGTGAGACGCTGTACTGTGAGTGGTGAGGCGATGCACTCTGAGGCATGAGCAGACAGATCCCACACCTGGGCACGCACTTTTTGCCATCAGAGACGAATTACTCGGCTGGGGGGGTGGGTAAGGGTTAAGGGATGGGTTGGGGGGGTTGGTTAAGGGTTAAGGGACAGGCTGGGGGGGTTGAAGGAGGGCCAGTCGGCATCACTGCTGACACAGTGCGGCTCAAATCCAGATTAGTGTGTCTAAAACGGTCCTGAGAAATCTGTTGCAGGGCCCATAATACAGAGACTGCTGTCACCCCCAATAACTCACACACGTCTAATCCCCCCCCCGCCCGCTGACCCGACACACACCGCCCTGCTGCTGCTGACTGCGCCACGCAGGACCCTGTCCCGGCACAGGGTGTCACGGCTTGGGGGGCGCTGCCCCCCCGCTAGCTGGAGCAGGGTTCAGCCACACACTGACCAGGCCAGGGGCCTGCTGCACTGACCTCGCCTGGAGAGGAAGACCAATGAAGCCAGCTAACAGTGTAATAAAATACCTTAATTAAGGGCAAAGTAACAACAAAAATTTGCACACTTACCATTTTTCTATATATTTTCATATTTCCAGTTTTTCATTCATTTGTTACCAAACAAAATTATTGTATCTACAAACAGGATTGGGGAGGTTGTACCCAATGATTCTGGTGAGTAAAGACTCCCTCAAATATGTTTTTTTTTCTATTTAGCTTGATGGATTTCTCACCTGATGTGTTAATTAGCGTTACTGTCCAAAAATAGAAAAAAGAAACCAGTTCTGGATACGCAGAAAGCCATTTATCTTAAATAGTCCCGAACTGCAATCATCTGCCTCCTCGTTGCTCAGGTGAGATCAGGTTTGTCTCACCTGCATTAGTCCCATGATCGGGTGTGTCTGTGGAGGAGACCATGCTGCTGCCCCACAGGGAGAGCTGATAAACTGCACCGCAGGTCTGGTCCGTTCGGCAGGCCAGGTCCGCTCCGTGCCGCAGGCCTGGTCCGCTCCGTGCCGCAGGCCTGGTCCGCTCCGTGCCGCAGGCCAGATCCGCTCCGTGCCGCAGGCCTGGTCCGCTCCGTGCCGCAGGCCTGGTCCGCTCCGTGCCGCAGGCCTGGTCCGCTCCGTGCCGCAGGCCAGGTCCGCTCCGTGCCACAGGCCAGGTCCGCTCCGTGCTACAGGCCCTCCATGGCCACAGCAGCTGCACCAGGGTGGGCAGGGCTGGATGTGAGCCAGGCTGGACTAAGGAGCTGAGGTTGAAGGGTAACTGGATTTAGGGGGGTATTGGCCTTGACTGAGACCTGACTTCCTCTAAGGCCTCCTGTTATGCATCTGTTCTGCTCCAGCTCTGCGCTGGCATTACTGAGGGAGACTCAAAACGCCATGGAGGACACAGGTCAAATCGATCTTGAAAGTTTTGAAACTGTAAATAATATTTTTGTAAACAGAGCTGGATGAAATCCTCAGGCCATTCCCAGTGACTGAAAGATAATAGTACAGGAAACGGACCACACCTACAAGCTGGAAGCATTAACCTGAGTCTCCCTGAATTAGAAGAATGCTCTGAAAACTACATATTGAGGATTTTGTGTTGGTGTTAGTGTCCACAGAGCTGAGATGAAGGCCACATGCTGGTCTGGTCTGTTATATTTCTCTTTTTGGTCAGTTTTCTTTGTTGTCCAGATCACAAGTCTCACAGGTCTCTATGCCCTTCTTACTAGTTGCCATGACAATGGCCTCTCTTACTGACCTGGGCCTTGGTCAGTCAGTCCCCATGCCCAGCCGTTCCCAAGTAAGTCTGCACAACCAAGACTACGATAACACACCAATGAGATGATTATGTTCATTAATGAGATAAATGCACATACGTTATCTCTGTGCAGAGGTCAGCGCATACCAGCCACTCAGCCGGGGGGTGAGGCTGTTGGTGACGATGGGATTTATGAGGAGGAGTACAACGCACGTTCCCCAGGTACACAGCGTGCCGCCGCCCTGTCCTTCACTGTCTTCCGCATTTATCCTCCACATGGCTGCAAAATGATCAGATTAAAGAAGGACATTGGTCCCTGCCATTCATAACTTTTTTTTTGACATTTTATTCTGAATTAATTTTAAACCCATTTCTGTGTGATTGGCCTTGCTTATGTGCAAACCTCATTTACTCTGTGGAAAGCAGCTCACTTGTTTTGGCCTTGTGCAACTTCATTTTACTACGAGCTGAATGCTGTTTGGTATATGCTTATGTAAATACAGTGACTTATTTAAAATGTGTTTCTAAAAAATAAAATAAATTTTGCATGTATGTATCTGAGTCTCAGATGTCCCTTTTATTTCTATGTTGCCTGTACTTGTGTGTGTGTATGTATGTGTCTGCTTACATTGCATCTTGATGTGTGGTATGTGTGTGTGTGTGTATATGTGTGTGTCCATGCACATGTTGGTGTGTGCACTTGTACACAGTGGTGTGTGTTGTGTATGTTTGTGTGTGTGCGTGCATGTACGTGTTAGTGTATGTACTTGGACAGTGGTGTGTGTTGTGTGTGTGTGTGTGTGTGCATGTACACAGTGGTGTGTGTCTGTGTGCGTGTGTGTGTGTGCATGTACACAGTGGTGTGTGTGTGTGTGTGTGTGCATGTACACAGTGGTGTATGTTGTGTGTGTGTGTGTGTGTGTGTGTGTGTGTTTGCATGTACACAGTGGTGTGTGTTGTGTATGTGTGTGTGTGTGTGCATGTACACAGTGGTGTGTGTGTATGTGTGTGTGTGCATGTACACACTGGTGTGTGTGTATGTGTGTGTGTGCATGTACACACTGGTGTGTGTGTATGTGTGTGTGTGCATGTACACACTGGTGTGTGTGTATGTGTGTGTGTGCATGTACATGTTGGTGTGCTTGTGGCAGATGTCAGATGAGGCTACAGTGCTATAGTAATTGAAGTGGACAGTCATCCAGTCAGGGGCTTAGCAGGTCAGTATAGGTAGAACTAGGAGAGAGGGACAGCTATTTTTGAGCAGATAAAAATATAGAGACATTTAGGAATAGCTTCTGTCTCCCCATACAAAGCTCTCTGCCAAACATACACACTCGCTAAGACAGCCTCACACAATCACATAAGTTTGGCTCACGACCACAACTACACACACACCTCATACACACTGGCACACCGGCTTTGGTATGGAGCCTACCCATCACCTAAGCCACAGAATTATTCCAATTTCTCTTATGAAGCAGGTCTTTTGACAAAGGAATCATTTTAGTTCACTGAGACATCCTAAATAAAGTGTGAATATAAAGTACCATATGAATGCATCCTCTTAATACAAACAGGCCCCCCTAATGCATACAGAGTTCTGCCTTATCTGAGGAAAGACACATCATGAAACGTAATAATGCTACTAGATTTATAAGGGGAAACATGAAAGTTAAACTCAGACCTCACATTTACAAATATTTCAGTGTTCTCACTTCAAATGAGTTTTACAGCATATTTGCTTTGGGGCTCGTGCAGTTCTAAAATGAAAATGAATGTAATGATATCATGAAATGTACAATCTAAAGGTGTGTAGGCACAAGGTATGACGTAAATGTCAGATCTCAGCAGGCTTGCCTGTGTTTAGCTCTGGCGCTGTGGAAATCTACCATACAGGCTGCCACTGAGGCTGAATACTAAAGAGCAACATCTTCCTTTAAACATGTTATTGTCCTGGACCTCATTTTTGAATGTTTTTCATGATTATCAAGCTTGTGATTTAAGCATTGGTCACCTGTTAGCATCCGTTGCCTTTTTCCTTAGTTGCATCCAGCACTGGATTACAGTGCCACCTGTGGGTCACCTGTGGGATTACAGTGCATTTTTACACTACCTTCAGTAAGCATAATTATAAAGCACAGGCTGGTCTGTGTCTGTCTGTTCAACATGTATTCCCTTCAGCTGCAGACCATGTTCCCCATTAAAAACACACATCTTTATTTGTAAACTAACATCTATTTGTAAAACTCACACTATATCACTGTAGTATATTGTGTTGAGAGTCCGTGTGTTGTGTTGGGATACACAGGTTTTGTGGAGAGTGGGACCAGACACCCACCAGTATGATAAACATGACTGTCCAGCTCAACAGTTTCTGAACTACTGCCGAAAACTGGTGAATAAACCTCCAAACAAAGTCAACAGCAACTGGCAGTTAAAAACATAAACACTTAAAATAATGGTACCCGCTGTCACAATTATACAAAGATAGCCTCTTAAAATACTGTATGAGTTGTAGACCTATGAAATGGAGTAAAATTTTACTGAAATACAAGATGATGAAAACATGGCTTATTTTCTCCATATTTCCTTATTGCTATTGATGCAAAACACACTGTACTGTAGCTCTCAGGGTAATTACTACATGACACACTGTACTGTAGCTCTCAGTTTTCCTACAACGTATTTTAGCAAACGAAAATGTGACGCAGACAGAATATGATATTCATATCAATGACAATAACATTATAGCCAGTAAAAAGCCATATGTGAAGAAGTAAAATGACAAAGCAATATAAGGAGGTCCTCGGGTTACGACGGTCTCGAGTTACGTCATTTCGTGGTTACGACTCACTCCCATATATTACTTAAAAAACCTAGTTTCGACTTAAGCGGTTTGGTTCGTAAATACGACCACAGAAAAAAATGGTAAGGAATTGTTCTCTCTTTTTTTTTTACTACTGTTTCATTTAATAACTGTATTTTATATGTCCTTACATGTGGTGTGTGTACAGAGTAACCCGGAGGATGACCATTAAGAGGAGGAAATCAAAGCATCAAAGGTCAGCCAATCACTCAACCCATTTATTTAGAAATGACATACAGTTTATAATGATGTCCAGCCCAGCTTTCCTGGTATTATAATTAACTGCTCAATTAAATCTAATGAATTAAAAGCTCACTCCAGCACGAAAACCAGGAAACACAGCATGCCCGCTGGGCCGTTGCTGAGAAACAGTGCCCTGGCAACGATGTCCTTCGGTGGTACTCTAGTGCCCTCTAGAGGTGAGTCAATAATTGTTATAAAATGGCTTAAAACAAAACAATGAAGTCGGCCTGTATTGAGAGCACGTACTATCGTTTATTTAAGTCGCTATTTGCTCACAATTAACCACGCATAGGATTATATTTCAATTTAAATGTTCCCTGGATTTTTGAGTATTTTTAATAATGCACACGAGTAATAAGCACAGATACAGATGCTGCGGAGAAAGATAACCTCGATCCATGTTCTACATCATTGTAGACGCCATCAAATACGTCACCGCCATTCAAAAGTGGCTTTTTCCCTAATGAGAGCGTATGTTTCTCCCAACTCGCAGTGCAAGATTTTGGGACGTAGTACTTGGTCGCCTCATTTTAGTCAAAGCAGCTTCTTGACTGCTTTAATACTGCAGGTCATTGCACAAGTATGAGCAAGGGTCAGTAAAACTCACTGTGTCTTTCAAGATAAGTGTTTATGTTAACTAGACGCCATTTACAACACCAATCACAACCTTGTTTGGTTTGTTTCTAATTTTTCATGTACACTGGGAGTACCATTTTAAGATATGCCACGGGTGAGGACACAGACAGTATACTTATCGTTTGTTTCGTTAATGTGTCATATATTGTTGTGTGATTGTAATGTGAAATGTTGGACTTGTTCTTATTAAAAAGTACGGGAAAAGGTGTCCCCGGCTGTCACAGGATGAGTTTCTACTGTCTGCGTCTGTGCGCTGTAACCATCGTGACCCACAGGTGGCAGTGTATACAAAATTCACAAAATCGTGACAAAATTACTCGTTCCGTTTGTCCACATACACGTCCTGTAATAATCATGGCTACATATAATATGGCGAGAACTACACTGGTAAGTTTGTCCTTCAGTAAGAACGAAAAGAATGGAGGTTTTAGCTTCTGAACACAATAGTCTTGATTTTAGAGATCAGTATTTTCTTCATATTTTACTGAGTTCACGTTAATTAAGTACGACACGTATACAGCCAACACAGAAGCCATCTAGAACTCATATTTCTAGAACTGTTGCGGCTGGTGAATGATTACGATGTCTCGTAAGAACTGAATCCAGAACTGAATGATAAACTCGCAATTACTCGTTTCCATCGTTTCCAGTTCCTTTTACCCGGGCAGAGAAAAACTTATTGACAATGTTGCATTCGGGCTGTAAAATGCCGTGTGTTTACTGTTGCCGGACACAGTGGTTGTATGTGGTCAGATACAGTG
>JAFBMS010000296.1:75000-100000 GCA_019788955.1 Albula glossodonta
TCTATTAAACCGTATGAAATGCTATATTTAACCTCCCAGTCTGCCCTTAGCCCTCTCCTTTGTACAAGGATCTCTTTTCCATCTCCACTGGGTTATACAGGTATGAAGCCAACAGGTATCACGCACTGTTCAGCACATTTCACATCATTTCCTACCTGAACTTAAAATAGACAAACATACCCACTCTTTCTCACTTTTAGTCCAAAATAGAATAGCCATTGTGCTTACAGTTATGGCTTTCAAGTATTGGAGAATTGTGAGAGTGACACACATGACCCCAGGGGTCATTAGTATCTTGGGAGGAATTTCATAGATGGATCAGGTACAGTACATTGTAGGTATATTTCATTTTGATAGGAATGTCCCTGTGGTTTGCCTTACCAAAATTGACTCAAATCGCCCACGATATAAACCTGATGCGGCCTCACCAGGCTGCTCTGTAGCAGGCCCAGTCAGAACCAAACCCAGGAGCAACCTCTGCAAACAGGATGCTGGGACTGAAAACACTGCGATGCCCCGCGATGCGCCCTTCAGCCCACAGCACCCTGTCAGTGTACACTCTGTCAGAAACTTAAGAAAGCTTCACAAATTTACTGACTATCATTAACATGTGTCATTCATGGAATTTGTCTTTGCAGATGTTGTTTCTGTGCACTCTGATGTATGCATTTATATTAAAATAAATACACTTTTATTCTATTACTGTGTGTATTTTTAATTGGAACTGGGGTGGGAAATGGGAGACCAGCATAATGACAGGTGAGTGCTTAGAGCTGGATTTTGAAACAGGTGTTAAATCTTGTTAACAGATTTAAGTAAACCCCATAATCGTCAGAGCGCGACACAGAGCTGTGATGGTGCTCAGTGGTACCAAAAAGAACAGCTGGCTAAGAAATACAAAAGCCGACAGCGACAGATACGTGAGGAGTATGGGCTGGAAATATTGGTAAAGTAATTCAACACGTAGGCTATACCTCAAAACCCTTTGAGTACCATATTACCTCTTGAAAATGTATGAAGTAAAAAATCTACGATGTTAAACTATCCATATAGGTAGAGATTATTGTGTAATCAGAGTTTTAATATTCCTGATGTACAGTATATACCCAGTCAAACTCGGCAGTTATATTATTTAAATTCAAATGTGATAAGAATTATTTTTCCAATATGATTTTAATTTTCAGAATGTATACACGAGATATTGATGCATATAGCGCTGCAGCCAGCTCTGCTGTATTCATTCGCGCATGTTTTAAAATCACCGGGCAAGATCTGGGATTCCGGATCTCTCAAGGGTCAGGCGAGGGAAGGACCCCATAATCAGAGGAAATATAGTTTTAGCTTTGACTATTTTCTTTTTTGTTATTCAAGCGTGGTGTCTGGCTGACAGATAAATCGCTGTCGTGTAGATTAAAACTACTAGTTCCGTTTCATGCGTTCTGTTTTCTACCCGGATGAATTTTATCGTGGCAAACTGCGGCTGCCAGGCTTCTAACTTAGCAAGATAGCTAGCTCTTACGGAAACAAAACACTGCGGACGAAAACAAACTGAGTCACTGGCAACAGAAAGAACAGTGAATTGAACCAGCCCATAGCTAGCGAGATTTACTTTATTTTAAACGCACTCCTGAAGGTTATAAACCGGGTCGGATAGATGTCTGATGCACCAGGTAATAGTAACCTTAATTTTACTCCCAGCCTGGTTTCTAGTTTGTTGCTGACTTTCCTTACGGCTGACGTTCCATGCAAAGCCGTCAGTGACAGTGTACGTTAGCTTATGATAGCTAGCAATGCTACATAGCAGTTCAAGAGACTCAGGGGATTATTTTTATGACATTGTTACCTATTTATCCAGTGTAATATTTATCTGCTAACACTAAAATTACAATGAATGTTGCAAGCGATTTTCCTAGCCTAGCTAACATCTCTAGCTATCCAGCTAAACGCCTGATTGTTTAAGTAGGTGTCGCTAATTAGCCACATTTGTTTTTGTAGAATCGTCTGATAAAAAGGAAGAGGAGACTAGCATCCCTAATCCTGAGGTAATGTTCTCAGACTGCCTATTATCGTTGTGACTAATTGACCAGTCGATGAATCGTGCTCTTTACTGTCTTCTCACACAATAGCAATCGAACACACTATTGTCATTTGGAAGTATATCATAATGCAGTCTTTGAGTGTCGTAATTGTAGTTCTGACAAACATTCCATCTTTCCTGTTACAGTGGAAACAGATGCCAGAGCACTCTGTGCAAACTCAAATGGGGTAGATTAGCACACTCTAGCCTTGATTGTTAACTCTTACCGCTAACGAATCCCCAATCAATAGGAGGACGAATCAGAGGACAGCAGTGACGAAGGCGAAGGCGGAGCCTCTGGAGAAGCTGAGAGTGAGTGACAGCCAAATCTCATCAATTGTTCATGTTTTCACGAGTTGAGGGATTGTAAAGCCGTCTCCGATCATTTTGACCGAGTTTGATTGCGTTAATATGGCAAGAGGAGACATAGCCATACTCTTTCATTAGTAGCCTAACTGGTTACACAGTGACCAGAAGTAGAAGTCAGTATTTTAAATCCATTGATATTTGCAGTGGCAACAGGTAAGCGATAGAGGCATCATAAACCTTACTTTTAAACCGATCTTGGGTCTAAGGATTTTTCATTAATTTTTTCATGCCAGTCAGTTAAATAAAACAATATATAAATGGTTTATGCAGTCCAGAGTCATGACTACTGTTGTGATTTAGCCACTGTAATGAAGCAAAGCAGATGGCATTTTGGTTGTTTTATTGGTGTTTTGTTGAATGAACACTTGAGGGTGTTTCCTTGTTTTCTGAATGTGCTATGTCGTACCTTTCCTTCACTCCTCTTCTCTGTGTCTTTCAGTGGATTTTTTGCGGAACCTGTTTTCCAGGACTCTGGGTCTGAGTCCTGGAGAGAAAGTTCTGGACGAGCTCTCGCTGGAGGGTGTGGCCCGGTACATACAGAGTGGGAAATGTGAGTGTGATGGCAGCAATAGTATGACCGTGGTGCTGAGCTCCACACCCCCGGGAGGTGCAGTAACCCAGAGGCCAGGAAACAGCACCCTGAGAGCAGACCTCGGCCCAGGCCAGCCTCGCCCCCTGGTACTGCATCACTGAGCATGGCACAGTGTAGATACAGGGAGTGACTCACTGTCTCTCTTTCTCTCTCTCTCTCTCCTTCAGGTAAAAACATCATCTGCATGGTGGGAGCGGGCATATCCACATGTGAGCATCTCTCCTCTCAGAATTCACCCTTTCAGAGGGAAGGAGCACAGGACGGAAGCTCCTCTCCCCCTGTCAGCTTCCTGCCCTCCACTGTGTCCTTCCCATGTGATGCTCTCATAGCTCTCTGAAACTCTTCTCTAGTTGAACTGCAGAGATACAAATTTAAATAATATAGAAAAACTGGGTAGTGTCATATAAACCTGGAGGACACATTCTAATTACACTGTGTCAATTTCGATCTGTGACATAAAGTGAGTGCCACACTAAGCTTCCGGTTCTTACACTCTCTCCAGCCTCATGGCTGGCTTTCTCTGGGGTTCCACTGAGTGTGACCGAGCTGTTTTACAACAAGCATGAGGCAGAAGACTTCTCTCGGCAGGTGCTGAAAATGCATAGATATGACCTGGCAGAACAGAAGATGAAAAACAGATGCAGCGTTAAAGTGCTCTTCATCTCTAATGAGGTGCTTGTTTCTCCCCTCCTCCCTCAGCGGCTGGGATCCCAGATTTCCGCTCTCCTGGGACAGGCCTGTATGCCAACCTGCAGAAGTACAACCTGCCCTACCCTGAGGCCATCTTCCAGATCGACTACTTCAAGGTCTTCCTCCCTGCCCTGCTCCTCACTCACCTCCTCCCAGCCCTGCTCCTCACTCACCTCCTCCCTGCCCTGCTCCTCACTCCCTCCTCCCTGCCCTGCTCCTCACTCACCTCCTCCCAGCCCTGCTCCTCACTCACCTCCTCCCTGCTCTGATCCTCCTCACTTGCCTCCTCCCTGCTCTCCTCTTCACTCACTTCCTCCCAGCCCTGCTCCTCCTCACCCACCTCCTCCCAGCCCTGCTCCTCACTCACCTCCTCCCTGCTTTGCTCCTCACTCGCCTTCTCCCTGCTCTGCTCCTCCTCAGGGCAGCTCACACTGAGCTGCTGTCATTTTTGTGACATGATACATCTGAAAGTCACCCTTTCCTTACGAAGAGTTTCCCTCTTTCTCTCTCATGTAGAAACACCCTGAGCCCTTCTTCGCCCTGGCCAAGGAGCTGTACCCTGGGCAGTTTAAGGTAAGGGGAAGTACTGTGTCCTGTGTCTGAGTTTGGGTGTTTTCTGTGTGCAGCGATTGGGTTGTGGATAGCTAGTCTTACTGTGTTAGGCCTGAGATGATGTGGTTGACTTGTGATGTGGTGATTGTTAACGGCACATTGCTGTGTGTGTCCAGCCCACAGTCTGTCATTACTTCATCAGAATGCTGAAGGACAAGGGGCTGCTCCGCCGCTGCTATTCACAGGTCAGTCAACCTGCCTGTCAATATACCCAACCAATCAGCAGCTTGGCCAGTGGATTAGAGTCAGTTATGTAACCAGTCAAGTTTCATGAAATCCCAGTGTTAGCCCCATGCACAATGTTTAGGATTTCCAGTCAGTCTCCCAGCTACTTTTGGTCAGAAGGGTGACCCTCTGCTCTCTGATTGGTGGAGTAGAACATCGACACCCTCGAGCGTGTGGCCGGCCTGCAGGGGGATGACCTGATCGAGGCCCACGGCACCTTCTACACCTCTCACTGTGTCAGCTTCCTCTGCCGCAAAGAGTACAACCTTGACTGGATGAAAGGTGAGAGAGACGGACTGCAGGAAGCCACTCTGTGTGTAGGAGGGGGACCCGCCTGGCCCCTTGCTGTTGCTTTTGATGAGAGTGGAATCTAGTCTGTGATACCTCTTCATTCATTCAACACTTACTGCACTGAGTTAAATAGGACACAAAATATTCATTGAAAACTGATGTTTCATTTCCTTTATTACAATCCAAACATTGAGGTGATTGACAGCAGTTATCCTTTTTGTGGTGGTGGTGCCGCCCTGGCGGAATGTGGCACAGAAAGCTAATTCCACTCTTCACTTGGCTGTAGATGTCTGGTGAGCCAGTTGCTAGTGACAATGCTAAGCTTAGTGACGGTTTGCAGAATATTGACCCTGTCCATAACTTATGACCCACAGAGAAGATCTTCTCAGATGAGATCCCCAAGTGTGACAAATGCAATGGGCTGGTGAAACCTGGTGAGTGTCCGGCCTCTGTCACCCCCCCCCCCCCCATCACCTCCTTTACGCTCTCTGTCTCTGTGTTACCCCCATATGACTGAGTCTGAATGGCCTGAAGTATGATGGCTCAGTGCACTGGCATCTTTGTGCTCCATGTCAGTGCTGGAGCTCTTTAACCTGGATCCCCATAGCTTCTGTCACCGGTCAGGAAGGTGTCCTGTTACTGAGACACTGAGACACACTGAGGTCTGTGGAATCTTAAACCCTCCTATCTCTCTTCCTGCTCAGATATCGTGTTCTTTGGTGAGAATCTGCCGGCCCGGTTCTTCACCTCGATGAAGATGGTGAGAGAGAGGAGAGCGAGAGGGTGTGTGTCATGTTCTGTGTGTGTGAGGGCTGGATGTGAGCGTATGTGTGGCACTGAGTGTCAGTGTTGCGGGTATCGGCGTTGCGGGTGTCAGTGTTGTTGAGGTGTGAGTGTCAGTGTTGTGGAGGTGTGGGTGTGTGCTTGCAGTGTAGCGCTGCATGTTTCACTGCTTTCTCTTTCCCTCTCCCTCTCTCTCTCTTTCCCTCTTCCCTCCTCTCCCTCTCTCACTGTTGATTCTCAGGACTTCCCTCGCTGTGACCTTCTCATCATCATGGGAACGTCCCTGCAAGTTCAGCCCTTTGCCTCTCTGGTCAGCCGGTGAGTGAGTCTGTCTGTCTGTCTGTCTGTCTCTCTGTCTATCTGCAAGCCTGTGTATCTGACGGTCCCTCTGTCCTTATCTGTCTCTCTCTGCAGAGTCTCAAACAGCACTCCCAGGCTCCTCATTAACATGGAGAAGACAGGACAGGTAGCCATTTCCTCTCTCTCTCACATGTCACACATGCACTCCATGATCATTTTCAGAGGTGAAAAGCTTCAGTTTTGGGAGGCTCAGGTGCTATCTGCTACAGGCTATGGCTGGAGGTCCACTCTGTGGTCTTTGGGCGGGAGTTTCAGTCCCACCAGCGCTGTCACTTTGTGTTCCACCTCTTGTTGGTCCTCCATGTCAACAACTGAATACGGCTAGCTCTATTTTGCTGCACATCTGTACTGTAAAGCTAGCTGCTGTTAGCTCTTTCCTGTAGCACATTTGCACTGTAAAGCTAGCTGCTGTTAGCTCTTTCCTGTAGCACATTTGCACTGTAAAGCTAGCTGCCTTTAGCTCTCTCCTGTAGCACATTTGCACTGTAAAGCTAGCTGCTTTTAGCTCTCTCCTGTTGCACATTTGCACTGTAAAGCTAGCTGCTGTTAGCTCTCTCCTGTTGCACATTTGCACTGTAAAGCTAGCTGCTGTTAGCTCGCTCCTGTTGCACATTTGCACTGTAAAGCTAGCTGCTGTTAGCTCTCTCCTGTTGCACATTTGCACTGTAAAGCTAGCTGCTGTTAGCTCTCTCCTGTTGCACATTTGCACTGTAAGATGCACATAGGCTGGTATTTCAGAGCAGCATGTGTGCACATGTTTAAGAGGAAAGTGATGTGCTCTCTCTCTGTCTGCCCCTGCCAGTCAGATGCTCTGATGGGCATGTTTGGTTTTGGAGGGGGCATGGACTTTGACTCTGAGAAGGCCTACAGGTAAGAGTGTCCCACACAAATGCACAGGTAAGAGAGTTCCACAAAGACACAGAGAGAATGTGCATGATGATGATGGTGGTGGTGATGGTGTTCTCTCTGACAGGGACGTGGCGTACCTGAGCACCTGTGATGAAGGCTGTTTGGCTCTTGCTGATCTGCTGGGCTGGAAGGTAAAGGACCAGGAGACTGAAGGACTGATGATGGCACTCTGCCCTTCAGTCAGAGTAGCTATGTATTTATTCTCTCACTCTATCCCTCTGTCTTTCTCTCAATCCTCCTCTTCCCTCTCCCTCTTTCAGGTGGAGTTGGAGGAATTTGTCAAAAGAGAGCATGAGCGCATCGACAGCAAAGACAAACAAGACAAAGCCAAGTCAACCAATGAGAGCTCTGGAGCTGCAGAGGGAAACGCCCCTGGAGTGGAGACAGAGAAGAGTGACAAGAAAGAGTAACCAATCAGAGGACAGCAGAGATCAACACCACTGGTCAGCCAATCAGAGTCTGCTTCTGGCAGCTAAGCAATGCAGATCAGACTGTACTTCCAATTATGTCTCAGTCACCTTGAACCAGTCAGCACTCCCTGTCTCCTGTCCTTCCCCCTCTGTCCCCTCAAGTTCAGCCTCAAACAACAAGCAATAGCCCTGATCTCACACGGGTGTGCGTGCGAGGGGGACGAGGACAGACTGAGACAGACAGAGGTTTGCACAGTGAGGCCACTCACGTCTGTCAGCTGACCTGGGTCAGTGTGACAGGAAGAGGGAGTGACGGAGGGTTGGATTCTGACAGAGCAGCCGTGTGATTGGCTGATTTGTTCATAACAGCAGTGAAATACGGTGATGTAAATAAAGAAGTGGAGTGGAGTCAGCTCGAAGCACCGCAAAGTCCTCTCTACTGTGGCTATCAACATCATTTCTGTAATAATTTCCACATTTTTATGAATGATTTTAATCTAATTTTTTTCTCTTTAAAAGATAGATATTTACTAAATATTACTGACACCTTTTGTCTGGTTTTATTTATATGTTAATCTTGGCACGTATGGTTTCTATTTCTGCTAATTGAATGCAAATCTGAAACGGCTGTCAAAGGGTAACGCATGAGGATGTTGCTGCAACGCACCTTATGGCCGCAAGGTGGAGACAGAGTACAATCCAGGTGAAACAAGGTGCAGCAAGTGGAAATAAACCCAAGTTTCAAAATATACACAGTGGTGATGGTTTTTTTTCATTTGATTTTGTAACAGTCGCACACTTACAGTAACTTGAATAGAAACTGCCTAATATGGCTTTTTGCAAATTGTTGGTATATTTCTTCGATGAGAAAGTGTGTTTGTGTGTTTAGTGTGGGGTCTCTGTGTGTGTATATGCATGCATGTATATGTGTAAGTGTATGTGAATGTGTGTATGTGAGTGTGTGTGTGCGTGTGTGTGTATGGGAGTGTGTGTGTGTGTGTGGTTTAGGCCGTCTGAGCTGCCAGTGCAGACACCCAGACCTGAGAAAAGAGCCGCTGTGCCCTGACTCTGTCTGCGTGTACTGGGTCTGTATTTAAACTTTAATGAGTCATTTCAGAATAAAGCTTCTCTCCACTATGAGGGCCTGGCTGGAGGCAGGTGACTACATGTGGGTGGGTACTGTGGGGGGGGCGGGTCTGCAGGGGGCGGGGTCTGCATGCTCCTGTTGAATTGCTCTGACGTTGAGTAATGGCCAAGCCTATGTGTGGTGGCCAACAAACCGGTTTCACTGTGTGGGTAAACATTTATAGTGAGTGCTGCAGAGTCTGATCTGTATGTTACATATATGTATATTTATGCTTTAATGCCTGCATGTGTTTGAATTCTGCCTTAGAAAATGGGCTTTGTTGTGTGAGAATATTTATATGTGAAGTGTCAGATGATGTGTGTGTGTGTGTGTGTGTGTGTGTGTGTGTGTGTGTGTGTGTGTGTGTGTGTGTGTGTGTGTGTGAGTGTGTGTGCGTGTGCGTGAGTGTGCGTGAGTGTGTGCGTGAGTGTGTGCGTGTGTGTGTGTGTGAGTGTGTGAATGTGTGTGAGTGTGTGTGTGTGTGTGTGTGTGTGAGAGAGTGTGTGTGCGTGAGTGAGTTTGAGTGCGTGTTTGACAGGTTGTTTGCCTTCCCTTGTTCAGCTCTGTGCTGCAGCAGTCTGAGGTAAACCACTGAGAGGAGGGAGGGGGAGAGAGAGCGCAAAAAGAAAGTGCAACCCCAGTATAAGGGGACAGAGCAGAGCTTAGAAAGCTAGTGATGAGAGCAGCATACGATGGCAGAAACTCGGTGTGCACAACAGCTCAGGAAGAGCTCCAACATGGGGAAGACATTGTGAAAGATGGAGAGGAAGAGAGAAGCTGTTGAGTTTTAAGGGAGGATCGTAAGATAGGGGTGTGACACGAAAGGCACAACCTCACAATATGAGGAGAGCACTGAGCTGAAGATCTGTTAAAATACTGGCAACGGAAACATATGTGAGTATGCGAGTTTACGTGCTGAGCACTTCTCTCTGTCACTGTCTTAGTTTTCTGTGATCTGGTATGACAAAAGAGAGCAAAAAGTAAAATTTTACATTAGTTAATTACAGGAAAATTAGGTTATTTTGTCCGCAAAATTATCAAAAAGATGCATACAATGCTTGTACCATATGAAGTGTACCTGTGAAAGAGGCCTGTGTGAGTTCCCTCCAGGGAGTCGCAGCTCTGCCATGCAAATAGCCAGTTTACAGGATCAGGAAGCAAAAGCGCGTCTGGATGGCTTCACCTGCTTTATTTATATTGTATTAAGGGTGTTTCCTTTGTATTCTTAATTGTGCTGTAGTGTAGTGTGTGTTTGTGAGTGGTGTTGAGCTTAATTGTGCTGTAGTGTAGTGTGTGTTTGTGAGTGGTGTTGAGCTTAATTGTGCTGTAGTGTAGTGTGTGTTTGTGAGTGGTGTTGAGCTTAATTGTGCTGTAGTGTAGTGTGTGTTTGTGAGTGGTGTTGAGCTTAATTGTGCTGTAGTGTAGTGTGTGTTTGTGAGTGGTGTTGAGCTTAATTGTGCTGTAGTGTAGTGTGTGTTTGTGAGTGGTGTTGAGCTTAATTGTGCTGTAGTGTAGTGTGTGTTTGTGAGTGGTGTTGAGCTTAATTGTGCTGTAGTGTAGTGTGTGTTTGTGAGTGGTGTTGAGCTTAATTGTGCTGTAGTGTAGTGTGTGTTTGTGAGTGGTGTTGAGCTTAATTGTGCTGTAGTGTAGTGTGTGTTTGTGAGTGGTGTTGAGCTTAATTGTGCTGTAGTGTAGTGTGTGTTTGTGAGTGGTGTTGAGCTTAATTGTGCTGTAGTGTAGTGTGTGTTTGTGAGTGGTGTTGAGCTTAATTGTGCTGTAGTGTAGTGTGTGTTTGTGAGTGGTGTTGAGCTTAATTGTGCTGTAGTGTAGTGTGTGTTTGTGAGTGGTGTTGAGCTTAATTGTGCTGTAGTGTAGTGTGTGTTTGTGAGTGGTGTTGAGCTTAATTGTGCTGTAGTGTAGTGTGTGTTTGTGAGTGGTGTTGAGCTTAATTGTGCTGTAGTGTAGTGTGTGTTTGTGAGTGGTGTTGAGCTTAATTGTGCTGTAGTGTAGTGTGTGTTTGTGAGTGGTGTTGAGCTTAATTGTGCTGTAGTGTAGTGTGTGTTTGTGAGTGGTGTTGAGCTTAATTGTGCTGTAGTGTAGTGTGTGTTTGTGAGTGGTGTTGAGCTTAATTGTGCTGTAGTGTAGTGTGTGTTTGTGAGTGGTGTTGAGCTTAATTGTGCTGTAGTGTAGTGTGTGTTTGTGAGTGGTGTTGAGCTTAATTGTGCTGTAGTGTAGTGTGTGTTTGTGAGTGGTGTTGAGCTTAATTGTGCTGTAGTTTAGTGCTAGTTAGCGATTTAGTGACAGAGAAGTCAGATACAGACATGCCTCGGCTTGGTAGCTTTCCAAACTGTGCTGAGATTGTGCTCCTGACTGACCCTGGATCAGCCATGGCTTCTGTTCCAGCAAGCAGAGGTAGAAACCTCTCTTCAGCCAAAGCTAAAGCTAAAGCAGCTGACTGTAATTAGAATAGTTCAGCTGCTCCTGGATCAGGGATTGCTAGCACTGCTGTTTTAGCTGTTTGTGTGATCCCCCCAGCACAGAATCATCTGTTTCCTCGTTACTGTTTAGAGACTTTAGTAATAACTAGGCAAATATGATAGCCCACTTTGAGTTAGTTTGTGAATCAGTTGATATGAACCGAAACGGCTTAATTGGATTTAATGTTAACACCAAAAAAACTGTTTTTTAACTCCGTGTATTTCTCTGAATGAACTCTGTCCATAACTTTAGTCATGTCTGGTTATTATGCCTGATATCTCTGTGTCAGAAATCACCTCAAACATCAGGTCGTGGAGCTGACCCTCAATGGATCTTGAGAAGGTCATGTGACATTAGTATTGCGTCATACTGCTGACAGGAAAGATCGCGATAGGGCGGTTGTTTGGTGGTGGCAGTTGTGAAGGAAGCAGGAAGTAGACATTTTCAAAGTTCACATGCTCCATTTAAATTTTCTGCTGCCTCTCACACTGCTGTGTCTGCCACAGATCTCCCATGGAGGGCCAGCAGCAGAGTCAGCCTCCCCGCCGCTCCCCCTGAACCCCGTCTCTCCCGCCCAGTGAGCCACAGATGATGAGAGGACTGGAGGACCTGTCTGACAGGTGAGCTCTGGGGTCACGCAGACCCGACCCTAACCCTCTCAGTACCGCCCATGGAAAGCGCGCGGGCCGTGTCTGAATGTGTCACACATGGGATGAGATGGGCACTGAATGTTATGGGAGGGTCCGCTGGCAGGGGGGGGGGGGGGGCAGTGGGAGGGCAGTTCTAATGTTCTCATGAATCACTTGGACAACTTATGTTTGCAAAAGATTTGTTTTCAAGTTCCATTTCTTTATTTTATACATATTTGACACAATCCAGGTTTGACTTATTCCAAAGTGATTTGCCCTTGAAATTGTCTTTTCGGTTTGAGGGGGTCTGAGTCCTGGCAGCACTCAGCCCACCCTCCCAGGGGGAGGCACCTTCACAGCGCTCCGCACTTCACCCCCACACAGCCAGCGAGCATGCAGCCTTTGGTCAGTCTGGTTACTCCGTCTGTATGTGTGCAGGTGTGTAAAGCCAACTGGGCAGGTGGCGAATGGGGGCGGCGTGGCCCCTGGGGATGCACTCACCCTGCTGGACCGGCTGCAGCTCTGCCAGTCTGCCTGGGCCCCCGGGAGCCCCTGGGACCGAGACGGGGCTTTCGCGGCTCTGTGGAGGCGACCACCTGGGGTGAGCACTCTCTGCACACTGACACACTCATAAAGAACAGCAGCACACATAACATCACACTGAGGCTGCTGATGCTGGGAATGAGAGCTGTATGAAGCAGCATGCTGTGTACAGTAATATTGCTTTAATATGGTCATGACATCATCACAACATACATATATTTGTCCACTTGTTTTTTCCACCATTATTTTTGAGAAATAAGTGAAAGTATAGGTGTATAGAATTGAACTCAAGTAAAGTACTCTACTTTGAGAGATATTTATAATGTGAAGGGAGAGACTGACGCGTTTTGGAGTCGAGTCCCTCCATTCTCCTGAGAGGAAGGCCATCATCACTTCTTGATCAGTTTTGGACTTCAGTTTGTAAAAGTGCAGCTAAGTGCAGCTAAATAGTGAACAGAGTTCATTTAAAATATGAGCACCACAACTTATAAAAAATACTGCACAATATATACACAGTATGTATGTCTATAATATAAATGTTGAGTTCTGTTGCATGTAAGTGTGCATGCAGCAGTAAAATATAGCTATGATTGTGGGAGCATGTCAGAATGGCAGTTCCTGCAGAACCAAGCTGCGAGACTAACAGCAGGGGTTTCGCTCAGGCTGATGGGCGGCTGCTGCAGACGGAAATGCGCGGCTGAATGTGGAAGTTACAGCTATCTCTCTCTCAGACCTGGGTCAGCGCAGGGCGGCTGCTCGTGTGCCTCCCTTCCCTCTTTTAGAGGGCAGACAGTGCGACACTTCATCTGCATTGCAGAAGTACCTGATGTGAAGTGAGATAAAGCTGAAAAGAGGAGAACAAAGAGAGGAAGAGAAGGAGGGTAAAGAAAGATAGAGTTCTAGTGAGAAAGGAGAACAGATAGATGATAAATAAACATCCTGTCAGCCAATCAGGTGGCAGAGAATGTTTGGTTGCCAACTGTAAGGTACTGAGAGTAGAGCAGGCAGGTCCCGGGCTGTGACAGAGAAACATACAGCACAGTCAAAACACATCTGAGAATATTATGGGATGTTTGGAGGTGCAGTGTGCTCTGCTGGGTTCCACTAGAGTTCTGTTTTAGTTTTTTGTTAAAGCTGCACTTTTCACAGAAATTGCAGTCCTCAATATGATTTATGAAATACTCATAACCAACATGAATTATGAGCAATGGCCAAAAAGATAGGGACAACTGGCTAAACGACAGACACAAAATATAGGCAGGTGTCTCTACACAGGTGTGTTTCCAGCTAATTAAACAAATAATAGTCCAGCATGTTTAGGGCCATGTGCATCATCAACAAGGAGCAACTGAGGCGAGAAATGCATAGTATAGGAGTGTGAGCTCAGTTCATTAGTGCAGCACTGACCAGGCTAACAGCTGTTGGCCACTTCACTGCAGATTCCCCCCTGGAAAAGGCAGCCTCAGATCAGTGTGTTAGGAGCTCCACATCGCAGGGTACCTGCCAGGCTGTAGTGCACAAACCTCTCATTATGCCTGGCAAGGCATTCTGGGAGCACAGGGGTGCAAAGAACAGAACAATGGAGAAGGTTGTGAAAAATAGGAGTGTGCTCATGTAGCTCTCACATAAAAAGGCCAGCAGACCTGTTTGGGAAGCAGGGAGGGTTTTAGTGGTTCTGTTTGGTGTCCACATCCACATGTGCCGTCACCCAGGGGTGTGATGAGCATGTCAATGATGTCATCCATATACCACAGCCCTGCCAGTCACCACATCTGAGCCAGAGTCTGTGTCACACCGTTAACACGCTGCCAGAGTCTGTGTCACACTGTTAACACGCTGCCAGAGTCTGTGTCACACCATTAACACGCTGCCAGAGTCTGTGTCACACCATTAACACGCTGCCAGAGTCTGTGTCACACCATTAACACGCTGCCAAAGTCTGTGTCACATCGTTTACATGCTGCCAGAGTCTGTGTCACACCGTTTTTTCATTTCATTCAACCTTTATTTAAATCTCGAGGAATCATTTAGGGCATGCCCTCATTTTCAATGATATTGAGAGTACAGTTAAAAACAGAGTAAATGCACTCAGAGAATATAAATAAACACACACACACACATATATATAAACAGTATATATATATATATATATATATATATATATATATATATGGGAAACAGGAAAGGAAACAAACAACAGAACACAACCAAACAAAACAACAACAACACATAGTTAAAAACAATTACATTCAAGAGCAGAGTAGTTTGTAATCATGGTTTTAAACTGGCCTATAGGTATAATTGTGCTAAGCTTTCATGTGTGTTGTAAAGTATTCCAAGTGTGTGCCGCACAAAAGCTAAAGGCAGTTTTCCCAAACTCGGTGTTCACACGCGGGACTTCAAGCATTAGCGAATCACTTGAACAAGTCAAGTAATGACTATAAGACCAATTTAATAAGGAAGTGATATATGTTGGCAAGTTGCCGTTTAGGGCTTTACAAATAAACCGAAACCAATGCCTGTCACGTCGTACTGTCAGAGATGGCCACCCCATACAGCATACAGAGTGCTTTAATGAGTAGAATAACTGTCACCGGTAATAAATCTTAGGACGGAGTGATAAACTGAATGGAGGGGTTTAAGAGTGGAGGCAGGGGCGTGTCTATAGATAATATGACCATAATCAAAAACAGACAAGAAAATGGCATCAATTCTCAGCTTCCTACTGAGCGTGGGAAAATTAGCTCTGTTTCTGTACAGATATCCAATTTTCCGTCATAGCTTGCTGACAAGCATGTCAATCTGAAGTTTAAAAGTAACTTTTTGATCCAGCCAGATACCAAGATGTTTGTACTTGGAGACCCTCTCAATACTGTGTCCATTTAGAGTAGGAATATCCAAACTATTGTCCACCTGTATATCTCTGGCTCTAGAGAATTGCAAATATTTAGTTTTGTTTTTATTCAGGACTAATTTCAGTTTAAAAAGTGCATCTTGCCATTTTTCAAAGGATTGTTGTAGGATTTCAATGGCTGAGTGTGCAGTATTAGCAAAGCAACACAGAATTGTATCATCCGCATAAAGATGAGCATTGCAGTTTGTTAATAAGGATATAATATTGTTAATATAAATCGGACCCAGTACTGAACCTTGTGAGACCCCCTTTGACTGTGGTAAAAATGCAGAATAATAATTTCCTTGACTCACACATTGCTGTCTGTGCGACAGGTAATCCTGGAACCATTTACCGGACTTATAATCAAAACCAATTTTGCACACTGCCAGAGTCTGTGTTACACCATTAACACCCTGCCAGAGTCTGTGTTACACCATTAACACGCTGCCAGAGTCTGTGTTACATTGTTTACACACTGCCAGAGTCTGTGTTACATTGTTTACACGCTGCCAGAGTCTGTGTTACATTGTTTACACACTGCCAGAGTCTGTGTTGCATTGTTTACACGCTGCCAGAGTCTGTGTTACATTGTTTACACACTGCCAGAGTCTGTGTTACATTGTTTACACACTGCCAGAGTCTGTGTTACACCATGAACACGCTGCCAGAGTCTGTGTTACATTGTTTACACACTGCCAGAGTCTGTGTTACACCATTAACACACTGCCAGAGTCTGTGTTACACCATTAACACGCTGCCAGAGTCTGTGTTACATTGTTTACACACTGCCAGAGTCTGTGTTACATTGTTTACACGCTGCCAGAGTCTGTGTTACATTGTTTACACACTGCCAGAGTCTGTGTTACACCATGAACACGCTGCCAGAGTCTGTGTTACATTGTTTACACACTGCCAGAGTCTGTGTTACACCATTAACACACTGCCAGAGTCTGTGTTACACCATTAACACGCTGCCAGAGTCTGTGTTACATTGTTTACACACTGCCAGAGTCTGTGTTACATTGTTTACACGCTGCCAGAGTCTGTTACATTGTTTACACACTGCCAGAGTCTGTGTTACACCATTAACACACTGCCAGAGTCTGTGTTACACCATTAACACGCTGCCAGAGTCTGTGTTACATTGTTTACACGCTGCCAGAGTCTGTGTTACATTGTTTACACACTGCCAGAGTCTGTGTTACATTGTTTACACGCTGCCAGAGTCTGTGTTACATTGTTTACACACTGCCAGAGTCTGTGTTACATTGTTTACACGCTGCCAGAGTCTGTGTTACATTGTTTACACGCTGCCAGAGTCTGTGTTACATTGTTTACATGCTGTTCAGGGAGCACATGGGGGCTTAGTGTCTGAAGTGAGTTTTATAAACTGGTGTTTCCACCTTTTTGTTTTGTTTGGTGTTTTCCACCTGTGTGCGTGTGTGTGTGCGTGTGTGCGTGTGTGCGTGTGTGCGTGTGTGCGTGTGTGTGTGTGAGTGTGTGTGTGTGTGAGTGTGTGTGTACGTGCGTGCGTGTGTGTGCGTGTATGTGTGTGTGTGTGTGGGTGTGTGTGTGTGTGTGTGTGCGGACACATACACAGATAAATTATATATTATTGTGCATTAAAAGCATAATTACAGTTGATTTTAACCTCAGCTACACAAAACATAACAGATGAGCTCATAAAAGACAAATGCCTGGAGCAGAGGTGGACACCTTGGTGTCAGAAAGCAGAACTGCCACCCTGTATCTGCTCCACCAGACGGGGCCCCTCAGTCCGGCGGCCAGGCAGGGCCCCTTAGTCCAGGGGCCAGGCGGGGCTCCTCAGTCCGGCAGCCAGGCAGGGCCCGTCAGTCCGGCAGCCAGGCAGGGCCCCTCAGTCCGGCAGCCAGGCAGGGCCCCTCAGTCCAGCAGCCAGGCAGGGCCCCTCAGTCCGGCAGCCAGGCAGGGCCCCTCAGTGCGGCAGCCAGGCAGGGCCCCTCAGTCTGGCAGCCAGTCGCGGCCCCTCAGTCTGGCGGCCAGGCAGGGTCCCTCAGTCTGGGGTCCGGGATCGCTCAGTCCTGCATTAGTGGACCAAACTCGGGGCTGTGCTTCCACTTTGTGCTGGGAAGCCTGCAGCTCTGTCACAGAGCCAGGGATACAGAGACTACCCTGCCTTAAGCACACACTCAGAACAGTCTGACAGAAAGCAAGCCTGGATGGTTGTTTTTGCATTGGAAATCAGTGTGGCTGCAAGTGTTTTCATTTGAATCAAAAAGGATGAGAAACAAGCCCTCTGCCCTGTTCTGTCTCTTTGACTTATAGTGAACCTCTCAAACAGGTTTCTTTCGGTATTACGCACTCTCCAATCTATTTTTGTTTGTTCTGAGCTGTGCTGTCACTTTTAACCCTGACTTCCTGTAGCCTTTGTCTGAGTGTGATCATGTGTGTATGTGTGTGTGTGTGTGTATGCCTGTGTGTTCACCTGTGTGTGAGCATGCATGTGTGTGTGTGTGTGTGTGTGCATGCACCTGTTTGTGCGTGCATGTGCATGCGTGTATGTGTGTGCACCTGTGTGTGTGAGTGTGTGTGAGTGTGTGAGTGTGTGAGAGCTGGGTGATTTCAGTTCAGTGTGTGTCTGAATGTGGCTGTGTTGTGGGTGCGCACGCAGCAGAGTTGAATGAGAGCAGGCAGTTATGGGTGTGTTAGAAGATGACTTGTGTTGAGTTAGCATTGCCCAGGGCTGAGTCAGTCAGTGTGAGATAACCTCAGTGTGAGACTGGCTGTTTCTGCTCCAGTCAGTTCAGTTACTGCTGCACAGTTACCCTTTCCCAGGCCGGGCCACAGGCTGACTCATTTCTGCCTCTAACAGCCTGCTGTTCACCCCTCTCCCTCTGTGTAGAGCTTCCTGGTGGTGACTGACTCCGAAACGCAGTTCCTGTGCATGTCTATAGGGAGCGATGGAGAGCCAGCGAGAGACTTCCCTATTCAGCGCACTGGAGCAGGTAGATGCTGGGAGAGCCTTCCTCTTATATGTTTAACCCAGCGCCAACAAGTGGGACTTTACTGAGTTTAAGAACAGCAGCACTGTCTGTGTTGGGAACACACATACATACACTGATAAATACACACACACACACACATTCACATGCATGCACACACACATACACTGGTACATCCACACACATGCAGAGGTGAGGTGCAAGAGGAGAAACATACTCTCACCCTGAATACTGACATAAAAACCCTGGAAAATAAAAGATTAATCCATGATGCACCTTCTAATATCTGCCTCTCCCTGAATTTATTTCACAAAGAGGAAACCCTGTTAAGGACATTTTAAAAATGATACAATTCTTTCATGATGGTTAATGAAAACTGTTGGTAATTTTAAAATGACAATATGTCCCTCTCACACAGACTTAGACAGACACCACACAAAACACTTCAGCTACCTGTGCCTGGTGTGAGCGTGGGGAGCTCTGTGCCTGGTGTGAGCGTGGGGACCTCTGTGCCTGGTGTGGGTGTTGGGAGCTCTGTGCCTGGTGTGGGTGTTGGGAGCTCTGTGCCTGGTGCGGGTGTTGGGAGCTCTGTGCCTGGTGTGAGCGTTGGGAGGTCTGTGCCTGGTGTGGGTGTTGGGAGCTCTGTGCCTGGTGCGGGCGTTGGGAGCTCTGTGCCTGGTGCGAGCGTTGGGAGCTCTGTGCCTGGTGCGGGTGTTGGGACCTCTGTGCCTGGTGTGGGTGTTGGGAGCTCTGTGCCTGGTGTGGGTGTTGGGAGCTCTGTGCCTGGTGTGGGTGTTGGGACCTCTGTGCCTGGTGTGAGTGTTGGGAGCTCTGTGCCTGGTGTGAGTGTTGGGAGCTCTGTGCCTGGTGTGGGCGTTGGGAGCTCTGTGCCTGGTGCGGGTGTTGGGAGCTCTGTGCCTGGTGTGGGTGTTGGGAGCTCTGTGCCTGGTGCGAGCGTGGGGAGCTCTGTGCCTGGTGTGAGCGTGGGGAGCTCTGTGCCTGGTGTGAGCGTTGGGAGCTCTGTGCCTGGTGTGGGTGTTGGGAGCTCTGTGCCTGGTGTGGGTGTGGGGAGCTCTGTGCCTGGTGTGAGCGTGGGGAGCTCTGTGCCTGGTGTGAGTGTTGGGAGCTCTGTGCCTGGTGTGGGTGTTGGGAGCTCTGTGCCTGGTGTGAGCGTGGGGAGCTCTGTGCCTGGTGTGAGCGTTGGGAGGTCTGTGCCTGGTGTGGGTGTTGGGAGCTCTGTGCCTGGTGTGAGCGTGGGGAGCTCTGTGCCTGAAAATTCACATATTTCACACTGTATTTGATTAATCATGTCTAATGATTTGACCTTCTTTGTATCGGATTGTTTTTCAACCAAAATTGCTGAGGTGGTATTACAAAAATACATTTGAATTTCTATTACCCCCCCCCCCCACTCTCCCTCTCTCTCTCTGCCTCTCAGTGCTGCACCTGTCACAGTCTCACCTGGGCTTCTCAGACCTGGTTCAGCTGGTTGCGTTCTACAGTCTGAGCAGGTGATGTTTTTCCTTTGGTCGTGCTGTTACGTGTTAACACTCAGGCCTGTGTGTGTTTAAATGCTGTAATCCAGGGCAGTTTACAATGGCTGTTTTGTGGGGGGGTGTTAATGTGTACGTTGCTGTCTGTGCCCCCCCCCCCCCAGGGATGTGTTGCCGGCCTGTCTGCACATCCCCCCCTGTTTGTTCACCGTCACGGAGCAGCCAGGACAGGCCTTGTCACAGCTGGGCCCCAGTGAGTCTCCCTCTGCCCCCCTCCCTCTCTGAGCTCTGCCCCCCTTCCTCTCTGTGCATGTCTTCTTTTTCACTCTTTTTCTTTAACTTTTGTTGTCAAGAACGATTCTCTCTGTCCCTCTCCATTTCTCTCTCTCTGCCCTAATTACTGCATGGCCATAGTTTGATGCAGTATTACCAGAATAACCAGTTACATGAAATGTAAATCAACAAAAACAGCAATATCAACTGTAAGGCGTCTCTGCTCCCATCATGCCCTGTATGACAGCATTGGCCCTGCCCTTGCAGACCTGCCCGCACTGCACTCTCACTTCTCTCTTTCACTCCACAAGTTAAATAACCAGCTCTGTGCTTGGCAGACAGGCTTTTATTTATAGGTTTTTATTTTATTTTATTTTATTTATAGAAAGGCAATTATTTATAGGTTCCACTTCTCTACTACCATATGAGATTGTCTCAGTGTTGCGCACAATAGATGTAATAGTCTGAAAACAAACAGAATATGATTTATATGGTTATGTACTCTTATTTCTGCAATCCTGTTTTTTATGGTTTTCTCTCTCTCTCCCTCCTAGTTTCCATTGAAAACACTGGTATGACTTTGGGAATAAATTGCTAAGGTTTTTCTATAGGCCGGCAGCAAACAAATTAAACTACAGACACCAACAGCACAACCAATCACACGCTCTCTCTCTCCCTCTCAATGTGTCTGTTTATCAGAGTTCTGGCTATGTCCCTCCCCCGGCCAAACACACGATCACATGACTACGTCCTCTGGAATTACCATGTGCTCCATTCAGGTAAGGCTCACCTGTGCACTGTATGGGTGTGGCTCTCTCACTCTTTTTTGGGGGTGTGCTGCACACATTCATGCACTGTTATTAGACTCCACCCCTTTCCTGTTTCCTGACTGACAGGTGACTTCAGCCAATGGCGCTCTGTGCATCATTAACCCTCTCTACCTTCACGAGCATGGAGACAACTGGCTGACCCCCCCACTGCGACCCCAGTCCAGCCTTTCCCGCACCAGTCAGCTGGCCAATCGTAAGCGAGAAAGACGGCTTAGCACCACTCGGCAGTGGGAAGGGGCAGGCTTACACAGAATGCGAGGGCTTTCATTGGACCAGGAGCACCACGACATGCCCCCAGGAGACCCAGGTAAAGTACTTGGGTGACATTTCCAACTTTTAATAATATAGTTCATACACTCTCACACTCACACTCACACACACACACACACAAACACACACATACACACATTCACACACCACACACATATACGGGTGGTTGGGTGAGGGGTGAGGAGGTGAGGGGTGAGGGGGTGGTGGTGGGTGAGGAGGTGAGGGGGTGAGGTGGGGTGAGGGTGAATGGGTGAATGGGTGAAGGGGTGAGGGGTGAGGAGGTGAGGGGGGTGAAGGGTGAGGGGGTGGTGGTGGGGTGAGGGGGTGCCGGGTGATGGGTGAATGGGCGAAGGGGTGAGGGGGTGAGGGGTGAGGGGGTGAGGGGGTGAATGGGTGAAGGGGTGAGGGGGTGAGGCGGTGGTGGTGGGGTGAGGAGGTGAGTGGGGAGTGGGTGAAGGGGTGAGGGGTGAAGGGGTGTGGGGAGGGGGTGAGGGGGTGACGGGGTGAATGGGCGAATGGGCGAAGGGGTGAGGAGGTGAGGGGGTGACGGGGTGACGGGGTGAATGGGCGAAGGGGTGAGGAGGTGAGGGGGTGACGGGGGTGAGGGGGTGAATGGGTGAAGGGGTGAAGGGGTGAGGGGTGGTGGTGGGTGGTGAGGAGGTGAGGGGGTGACGGGTGACGGGGTGAATGGGTGAAGGGGTGAGGGAGTGAGGAGGTGGGGGTGACAGGTGTGAGGGGGTGAGGGGTGGGTTGAATGAGGGGAAGGGGTGAGGGGGTGGGTGAGGGGTGGGGTGACGGTGACGGGGTGACGGGGTGAATGGGTTAAGGAGTGAGGAGGTGAGGAGGTGAGGGGGTGACAGGGGTGAAGGGGTGGTGGTGGGGTGAGGGCGTGACAGGGTGAGGACCTGTTGTCATGGTAATTATACATGCTTATGGCACTTGCTAGGATGAGTCATATGTCAGTTATATTGTATGTCACTTATTAATGTTGCAGAAAACCCACTTCAGGTGAAATGTTTCACTAGGATTGTGAAAGGGTTTTCATAAGGCCAAGCTGTGCTTTCTGCCTTTTGCTTTCTACTGTCTGCTATCTGCTATCTGCTTTCTACTGTCTGCTTTCTGCTTTCTGCTTTCTACTGTCTGCTATCTGCTATCTGCTGTCTGCTTTCTGCTTTCTACTGTCTGCTTTCTGCTGTCTGCTTTCTGCTTCCTACTGTCTGCTGTCTGCTTTCTACTGTCTGCTGTCTGCTGTCTGCTTTCTACTGTCTGCTTTCTGCTTTCCACTGTCTGCTTTCTGCTGTCTGCTTTCTGCTTTCTACTGTCTGCTATCTGCTTTCTGCTTTCTACTGTCTGCTATCTGCTATCTGCTGTCTGCTTTCTACTGTCTGCTGTATGCTTTCTACTGTCTGCTTTCTGCTTTCTATTGTCTGCTTTCAGCTTTCTACTGTCTGCTTTCTGCTTTCCACTGTCTGCTTTCTGCTGTCTGCTATCTGCTTTCTGCTTTCTACTGTCTGCTATCTGCTGTCTGCTGTCTGCTGTCTGCTTTCTGCTTTCTACTGTCTGCTGTCTGCTTTCTGCTTTCTACTGTCTGCTTTCTGCTTTCCACTGTCTGCTTTCTGCTATCTGCTATCTGCTGTCTGCTTTCTACTGTCTGCTGTATGCTTTCTACTGTCTGCTTTCTGCTTTCTATTGTCTGCTTTCAGCTTTCTACTGTCTGCTTTCTGCTTTCCACTGTCTGCTTTCTGCTGTCTGCTATCTGCTTTCTGCTTTCTACTGTCTGCTATCTGCTGTCTGCTGTCTGCTGTCTGCTTTCTGCTTTCTACTGTCTGCTGTCTGCTTTCTGCTTTCTACTGTCTGCTTTCTGCTTTCCACTGTCTGCTTTCTGCTGTCTGCTTTCTGCTTTCTACTGTCTGCTATCTGCTGTATGCTTTCTGCTTCCTACTGTCTGCTGTCTGCTTTCTACTGTCTGCTGTCTGCTGTCTGCTTTCTACTGTCTGCTTTCTGCTTTCCACTGTCTGCTTTCTGCTGTCTGCTTTCTGCTTTCTACTGTCTGCTATCTGCTTTCTGCTTTCTACTGTCTGCTATCTGCTGTCTGCTTTCTACTGTCTGCTGTCTGCTTTCTACTGTCTGCTTTCTGCTTTCTATTGTCTGCTTTCAGCTTTCTACGGTCTGCTGTCTGCTATCTGCTTTCTGCTTTCTGCTTTCTACTGTCTGCTATCTGCTATCTGCTGTCTGCTGTCTGCTGTCTGCTGTCTGCTTTCTGCTTTCTACTGTCTGCTATCTGCTGTCTGCTTTCTGCTGTCTGCTTTCTACCGTCTGCTTTCTGCTTTCCACTGTCTGCTATCTGCTGTCTGCTTTCTATTGTCTGCTGTCTGCTTTCTACTGTCTGCTGTCTGCTTTCTACTGTCTCCTTTCTATTTTCTGCTGTCTGCTTTTTGGGCCCTTGCAGTGAGTTTTCCTGTCCTTCTGTCCTCCCTCAGAGTGCGCCAGTGCCCCGCCCTCAGGCCCCTCCCCTGCCTCTCCTTCTGCTCCGGAGGCGGTGGTGCTGAGGAGGGCCAGTCAGTCCGCTGGCTGCAGCTCCCCCAGGGGGCTGGGTGAAGGGGCCCCTGGCGTGACCGCAGGCTCCTCCGGGGAGAACACGCCCGCCCCTCTGTCTCCACACCGTGTTTCATGGATCGAGAATGGGGTGTGGCTCTCCCCGCCTCCGCCTCACTCTCTGCTCCACCCCCCTTGCATGGAGCTGGACTCCCTGTCAATCAGCAGCCTTGAGGAGGAGCCAGACCCCAGCCTCAGCCCCGCCCACCACCATGCCCACCGCCTCCCATTGGTCCTCGCTGACAAGGTGAAAAACCGCCTCTCGGCTGTGGGCCAGGCATTAGGCGGGCTGGTGTCACCACAGAAACGGCTGTCCAATCGCGTGCAGGAGCTGAGTGAGCGGAGGGGCGGGGCCTTCGCGGAGGCCCTGCGGGCCTTCCTGGAGCACACCATGACGAGCGACACACACACCCATCCCACCGGCACCGAGCTGCTGCAGGAGGTGCGCAACACCCTCACCAACCTGCGGGAGGCGTTGTTTGACTGTGCTGAGATACAGACTCTCATGGAGAGCCTGGGAGACGTAGCAGACTGGGAGCTGGGTGAGTCTACACTGGCGCTGAGGGGCGGGGGTACTGATCGCCTGGTGTGGGCCCAAACACAGACATCAGGACTGCAGCTGCTCTGGGTCAGACCAGAGACAGGCGGCGCTGCTGGCAGCGTTTCAGCGCCTCCATTACAGACCTCGACCACATTGTCCTTCACCCCAGTTTCAGCCTCAATAAAGCTATACTGCAAACTTAGCATTTCAAATCCAGGGAACTTTGACCTCGTCTGTGACAGCTGCTGTAACAGTCACCAACATCAGTGTCATTTGTGTCACCCTCATAAAGTTTAGTGTGGCTCATATATGGACATCTGTACATACATGATGTCAGGAGATGAGAAAAGGTGAAACATTTACATCTGTAGTCACTGTCTCAGCTAAGCTAACAGACCAACTGCTCCGAAGCACCAAACACAGGCAGGACCCAGCTGCTGCTCTCCTCCCTGTTATGATGATTTTCAAGGATAATTGAAAGACTACTTGTGGCTTATTGCATCACTTTATAAAAGTATGTATTTTTAAATGAATAGTGATTATACTGCTCAGATGCCAAAGCTGAGGCAAGACAGAGCCAGGGAAATAAGTGTAGCATTTAGGTCTTTATTAGACCGAACACTGGTGAAAGCACAGGCCGCTGAAATGCTGGTGTATATTGCTTGAGTATATTGCCAGAGTATAATGCTGGAGTATATTGCCGGAGTATATTGCCGGTGTATATTGCTGGAGTATATTGCTGGTGTATATTGCTGGAGTATATTGCCGGTGTATATTGCCGGTGTATATTGCTGGAGTATATTGCTGGAGTATAATGGTATAGTATATTGCCGGTGTATATTGCCGGTGTATATTGCCTGAGTATATTGCTGGTGTATATTGCTGGAGTATATTGCCGGTGTATATTGCTGGAGTATGTTGCCGGTGTATATTGCTGGAGTATATTGCTGGAGTATAATGGTATAGAATAATGCTGGAGTATATTGCCAGTGTATATTGCTGGTGTATATTGCCGGAGTATATTGCT
>JAFBMS010000296.1:107500-147500 GCA_019788955.1 Albula glossodonta
TTAAAACTTCCTCTCCGTTAGCTCTTGATAAGGCCCCTTTGGCTGGGGAGCGCCAGTGATCACTATAATGGGTGATTGTGGAGCTCTCCTGCTGCTGTTCCCATTTCTACCACAAGATGGCGCCGGTATGCTATATCTGATAGTGTGCCAGGCTTGAAAACAGCAGTGTAGTGCAGGGAGAAGCAGCATTACAGTTTGTGAGGAGCACAAAGCCCCGCTTATCCAACCCCAGGTGCATCTACTAAGCCTAGACAGTATAACTGCACAGCATAATTTTGTCTTATTTTCTAATTATGTTTATTAGTGTTTTATTTATCACTATCTCTTTTTGGAACATACTTACAGCATTATTAGAGCAGTGGTCAGTGAAAAATGAATATGTTATATCTGAGTGCTTATGACGGCTCTACACAGCCATGACACACACACACTGTGTTTGTGCTTATGACGGCTGTACGCAGCCATGACACACACACACTGTGTTTGTGCTTATGACGGCTCTACACAGCCATGACACACACACACTGTGTTTGTGCTTATGACGGCTCTACACAGCCATGACACACACACACTGTGTTTGTGCTTATGACGGCTCTACACAGCCATGACACACACAGACTGTTTGTGCTTATGACGGCTCTACACAGCCATGACACACACACACTGTGTTTGTGCTTATGACGGCCCCACACAGCCATGACACACACACACTGCGTTTGTGCTTATGACGGCTCTACACAGCCATGACACACACACACTGTGTTTGTGCTTATGACGGCTCTACACAGCCATGACACACACAGACTGTTTGTGCTTATGACGACTCTACACAGCCATGACACACACACACTGTGTTTGTGCTTATGACGGCTCTACACAGCCATGACACACACAGACTGTTTGTGCTTATGACGGCTCTACACAGCCATGACACACACACACTGTGTTTGTGCTTATGACGGCTCTACGCAGCCATGACACACACAGAGTGTGTTTGTGCTTATGACGGCTCTACGCAGCCATGACACACACACACTGTGTTTGTGCTTATGACGGCTCTACACAGCCATGACACACACACACTGTGTTTGTGCTTATGACGGCTCTACACAGCCATGACACACACAGACTGTTTGTGCTTATGACGGCTCTACACAGCCATGACACACACACACTGTGTTTGTGCTTATGACGGCTCTACACAGCCATGACACACACACACTGTGTTTGTGCTTATGACGGCTCTACACAGCCATGACACACACAGACTGTTTGTGCTTATGACGGCTCTACACAGCCATGTCACACACAGAGTGTGTTTGTGCTTATGATGGCTCTACACAGCCATGACACACACACACTGTGTTTGTGCTTATGACGGCTCTATACAGCCATGACACACACACACTGTGTTTGTGCTTATGACAGCTCTACACAGCCATGACACACACACACTGTGTTTGTGCTTATGACGGCTCTACACAGCCATGACACACACAGACTGTTTGTGCTTATGACGGCTCTACACAGCCATGACACACACAGACTGTTTGTGCTTATGACGGCTCTACACAGCCATGACACACACACACTGTGTTTGTGCTTATGACGGCTCTACACAGCCATGACACACACAGAGTGTGTTTGTGCTTATGACGGCTCTACACAGCCATGACACACACAGAGTGTGTTTGTGCTTATGACGGCTCTACACAGCCATGACACACACACACTGTGTTTGTGCTTATGACGGCTCTACACAGCCATGACACACACAGACTGTTTGTGCTTATGACGGCTCTACACAGCCATGACACACACAGAGTGTGTTTGTGCTTATGACAGCTCTACACAGCCATGACACACACAGACTGTTTGTGCTTATGACAGCTCTACACAGCCATGACACACACAGAGTGTGTTTGTGCTTATGACGGCTCTAGACAGCCATGACACACACAGACTGTGTTTGTGCTTATGACGGCTCTACACAGCCATGACACACACAGACTGTTTGTGCTTATGATGACTCTACACAGCCATGACACACACAGAGTGTGTTTGTGCTTATGACAGCTCTACACAGCCATGACACACACACACTGTGTTTGTGCTTATGACAGCTCTACACAGCCATGACACACACAGACTGTTTGTGCTTATGACGGCTCTACACAGCCATGACACACACACACTGTTTGTGCTTATGACGGCTCTACACAGCCATGACACACACAGAGTGTGTTTGTGCTTATGACAGCTCTACACAGCCATGACACACACAGACTGTTTGTGCTTATGACGGCTCTACACAGCTATGACACACACAGAGTGTGTTTGTGCTTATGACGGCTCTACACAGCCATGACACACACAGACTGTGTTTGTGCTCATGACGGCTCTACACAGCCATGACACACACAGACTGTTTGTGCTTATGACGGCTCTACACAGCCATGACACACACAGAGTGTGTTTGTGCTTATGACGGCTCTACACAGCCATGACACACACAGACTGTGTTTGTGCTTATGACGGCTCTACACAGCCATGACACACACAGACTGTTTGTGCTTATGACGGCTCTACACAGCCATGACCCACACAGAGTGTTTTTGTGCTTACTTCAGCTCTACACAGAAATTATACACAGTGTTTTTGCCTGTCACAGGGTCGTAGGTCCCTTCTCATCGCCAATGTGTATCGCAGCTATACTTTTAGCGCATACTCTACTCCCTAAGACACGCCACTACATAACTCTGCTCCCTAACACTCACTCTGCTTCCTATAACACTCTGCTCCCTAACACTCACTCTGCTCCCTATAACACTCTGCTCCCTAACACTCACTCTGCTCCCTATAACACTCTGCTCCCTAACACTCACTCTGCTCCCTATAACACTCACTCTGCTCCCTAACACACACTCTGCTCCCTAACACTCACTCTGCTCCCTATACCACTCACTCTGCTCCATGTAACACTCTGCTCCCTAACACTCACTCTGCTCCCTATAACACTCTGCTCCCTAACACTCACTCTGCTCCCTATAACACTCTGCTCCCTAACACTCGCTCTGCTCCCTATAACACTCACTCTGCTCCCTAACACACACTCTGCTCCCTAACACTCACTCTGCTCCCTATACCACTCACTCTGCTCCATGTAACACTCTGCTCCCTAACACACACTCTGCTCCCTATACCACTCACTCTGCTCCATGTAACACTCTGCTCCCTAACACTCACTCTGCTCCCTATAACACTCACTCTGCTCCCTATAACACTCTGCTCCCTAACACTCACTCTGCTCCCTATAACACTCTGCTCCCTAACACTCGCTCTGCTCCATATAACACTCACTCTGCTCTCTATCACACACTCTGCTCCCTATACCACTCACTCTGCTCCATATAACAATCTGCTCCCTAACACTCACTCTGCTCCCTATAACACTCTGCTCCTTAACACTCACTCTGCTCCCTATAACACTCTGCTCCCTAACACTCACTCTGCTCCCTATAACGCTCTGCTCCCTAACACTCACTCTGCTCCCTATAACACTCTGCTCCTTAACACCTACTCTGCTCCCTATAACACTCTGCTCCCTAACACTCACTCTGTTCCCTATAACACTCTGCTCCTTACGTCTCACTCTACTCCCTAACACTCACTCTGCTCCATATAACACTCTGCTCCCTAACACTCACTCTGCTCCCTATAACACTCTGCTCCCTGACACTCACTCTGCTCCCTATAACACTCTGCTCCCTATAACGCTCTGCTCCCTATAACACTCTGCTCCCTAACACTCACTCTGCTCCCTATAACACTCTGCTCCCTAACGCTCACTCTGTTCCCTATGACACTCTGCTCCTTACGTCTCACTCTGCTCCCTAACACTCACTCTGCTCCCTATAACACTCTGCTCCTTACGTCTCACTCTGCTCCCTAACACTCACTCTGCTCCCTATAACACTCTGCTCCTTACGTCTCACTCTGCTCCCTATAACACTCTGCTCCTTACGTCTCACTCTGCTCCCTATAACACTCTGCTCCCTAACGCTCACTCTGTTCCCTATGACACTCTGCTCCTTACGTCTCACTCTGCTCCCTATAACACTCTGCTCCTTACGTCTCACTCTGCTCCCTAACACTCACTCTGCTCCCTATAACACTCTGCTCCTTACGTCTCACTCTGCTCCCTATAACACTCTGCTCCCTAACACTCACTCTGCTCCCTATAACACTCTGCTCCCTAACACTCACTCTGCTCCCTATAACACTCTGCTCCTTACGTCTCACTCTGCTCCCTATAACACTCTGCTCCCTAACACTCACTCTGCTCCCTATAACACTCTGCTCCTTACGTCTCACTCTGCTCCCTAACACTCACTCTGTTCCCTATAACACTCACTCTGTTCCCTGTAACACTCTGCTCCTTACGTCTCACTCTGCTCCCTATAACACTCTGCTCCCTATAACACTCTGCTCCCTAACACTCGCTCTGCTCCCTATAACACTCACTCTGCTCCCTATAACACTCTGCTCCCTATACCACTCACTCTGCTCCATATAACACTCTGCTCCTTACGTCTCACTCTGCTCCCTATAACACTCTGCTCCCTAACACTCGCTCTGCTCCCTATAACACTCACTCTGCTCCCTATAACACTCTGTTCCCTAACACTCACTCTGTTCCCTATAACACTCTGCTCCTTACGTCTCACTCTGCTCCCTATAACACTCTGCTCCCTAACACTCACTCTGCTCCCTAACACTCGTTCTGCTCCCTATAACACTCACTCTGCTCCCTATAACACTCTGCTCCCTAACACTCACTCTGTTCCCTATAACACTCTGCTCCTTACGTCTCACTCTGCTCCCTATAACACTCTGCTCCCTAACACTCACTCTGTTCCCTAAAATGCTCCACTCCTCATAACTTCCTCAGACTGCACACACATGCACACTCACAGAGAGCCTCTTGCCTGCACAAACATCTCATTTATATATACACTTGCACATGCTAACACACATATATGAGGAGAAATGAATTCATATGTTTTCCAAAACATATGGACCCACCACACTCTGAATTCTGAAGACAAGCTCCACCAAAGGGAGCATCTGGCAAAACTTGTGAATTTAGATAAGTATTCTATGTGGCAATGGGAGCCCTGTGCAGTGAACACAATCTGAAACACATTTTGCAATTGCACTCAGAATATGTTACTGACACATGAAGTGTTTGATATGCATGTGTGATCTATTATGTGTGCATTAAAATGTAAGTACACAGAGTCTGTGAGCATAATACACAGCCTGTGCTTGTGTGACTGTGCACACTCAGTGACTGTGCGCACCATGCCTGTGCTTGTGTGACTGTGCACACTCAGTGACTGTGCGCACCATGCCTGTGCTTGTGTGACTGTGCACACTCAGTGACTGTGCGAACCATGCCTGTGCTTGTGTGACTGTGCACACTCAGTGACTGTGCGCACCATGCCTGTGCTTGTGTGACTGTGCACACTCAGTGACTGTGCGCACCATGCCTGTGCTTGTGTGACTGTGCACACTCAGTGACTGTGCGAACCATGCCTGTGCTTGTGTGACTGTGCACACTCAGTGACTGTGCGAACCATGCCTGTGCTTGTGTGACTGTGTGTACTCAGTGACTGTGTGCACTATGAATATGCTTGTATGACTGTGCACACTCAGTGACTGTGCGAACCATGCCTGTGCTTGTGTGACTGTGCGCACTCAGTGACTGTGCGCACCATGCCTGTGCTTGTGTGACTGTGCACACTCAGTGACTGTGCGAACCATCCCGGCAGCTAAACACTGGGACAGCACTCCTGCTATGGAGGACAAAGCCAGGCTTCTTCGGTCTCTGTCTCTTTCTACTGTTCATTCTTTGGGGCTAATTTTTTTCCCCTTTCTTCAGTCAAACACTTTTTTATTACACTCAGCTATTAACAGCTGTTAAACCCAGTTTTCCTCTCAGAGCAGTTCTAAACAAAGAAAAGTATGCAGTAAATCATATTACATTAGAATCTGAATAACTTCTGACAATCTAGTTAAGCTACACAGCAATGAGGTGTGTCACATGATGAGCATGTGAAGGTAAACTGAAGGTAAGCACAGGTAAGTGGGTGTTGATTCATATTTACGGCTGTTGAAAGGTGATTGGGTATTGACATGCTATGTGCAGCTGTGTGGTTTGTATCCCCTCTGTGTGAGTAAAGGATGCGTATATGCACCCCAGCACAGCCAGACCTGCTCCTGACCCCCCTTGGAGAGCAGTGTGGCGTTTTTTGAGGCTGATCACCGATCAAGTCCCAGCCACCCATCCTGGATCCCGGCGTCCTGATCGGTCTCCCTGCTCCAGCCCTCTCAGGCTCGGGCCCCCTCTTTTGTTGTTTGTTTGTGTCTTTGTCTTCATTCTCTGCTCTGCTTTCAGAGCGCCGCTGCCCCCTCCTCCCTCTCTGGCGGCTCTCCCCTTGTCTGTACTCTGACAGGTGTGTAATTGGATGATTAATGTTCACCAGCCCCACTCCTCCTGTTCCCCCCTCTGTGCTCCACACGCACGCACACACACATGCACACACACATGCATGCTCACACATGCACGCACACATGCATGCACACACACATGCACACACACATGCACGCTCACACATGCAGAGAACTACTGAAGTACAGACACAGACACATACTCAGACATGAATAAATCTGTTACTCCATTACACTATAGTAAGTGACTGAGTATTTTCACCACACACGCACACATATTACACATACACTCTGCTGTTAAGGACATGTCTGCAGTTTTATTAGTCCCTATATTTTTGATTCTGCTTCTGGTCCATTACTACTGATCTTTAGCGCTGTATTGTTCTTGCACTTTGGGAGAAAAAGGGTTTACTCAGAATTCCGCTAGCCAGCATGATGTGGTAATGGATAAGTATTTCTTTAAATGTGTTGATTTTTTGTTGTGAATGTGTTAAATCTGTGCATGACCAAATGCACCCACATGTGTACTTCTGCACCCTGCTGTTCCACTGCAGTCTGTCTGTCTGTCTGTCTGTCCGGATTGTCTCACACCTCTGAGTTCCTGCACTTGTACTGTAGTGACGGGAGAGGTAGCATGGGGTCTGAGATGCTTTATAAAGTGCTGTGCAGCGCAGTGCAGAGATCAGTGTGTCTGAGCCAGGGTGGAGCCGCATTCAGTGTTTGCAGAGAACATTTGCTCCACACTGCAATGGAGGTGGTGTCAAATGGTGCAGACCCTCAAACCAGAACGAGCAGACTGACACACAGATGGGTGCCCGAACAGGAAAAGCATTAAACTGGAGGGTATCGCTGTGTCTTGGGTCAGCACTGAGGGTCAGAGAGTGAGGCCACTTCCTGTTGACCTCTGGGTGAACTCTGACCTCTCCTGCAGCCTGCATCCATCATAAGTGGAGGGAGGGGGGGCAGCAGCCAAATATGTTTAAATCCATGACATTCAATGAGTAATTACTGTGGCACAAAAGTGAACTTTAAGGGGGAGAGAGAGAGCAAGGGAACAGCAGTGGATAAGAGGAGAGGAAGAAAGGAATGCAGAGGCCTGGGAAAAGGAGGAAAGAGGGAGGGGGCGAAAGCACAGAGTCACGAAAACGAGTGAGACCACAGAGAAGAAGATAGAGTAAGACCCTTATGCAAAACTTAACATCTGCAGTTACAATAAAGGCAATATGACTCCAGATATATGCACAAAAATAAGCTGTAATCACCGTAGCTCTCACTGAATATACAGTTGTGTTTTGACCATTGTTTCCAATATTCTCAATATGACCTGCTGTCTTTCATGGGTTGCAGCCACCTTATCACACACACAGCTTTTGACAAGTTTTAAAAAGAATGTTTTGTTTAATATTATCATCATAATTATAACAGTAAACATCTTCAAATAAGCTTTTTTTTAATCACGGGAAAAATAAAAAAATGATAAGGGCAACAGGGGGTCCAGCATCCTTCATATTGTATCCTCCAAGCCTCTAGCTGCCTTTTGCTGCATGCACACACACACACACACACACACACGCACACATAAGCACATACACATCTCCCCCTCTGCAGGGATCAGCACAGGAGCTGGGCTGGAATCTGGTGTGGGCAGGGCTGGGGGCGGGGCTGGGGAGTGTCATTGATGCCAGTGAGTGTGCAAGACAGCTGTGACAGAGCATACAGGCATGTTTCCATGGAGATGCGTGCCATGGCCACCGTGCTGCAAACGAGCAGCTGAAATGCACAGGGAGACGTGTGCTGGGAGAAGCTGTTTGCAAATATGCCACGCCCCCAGGACCCACAGGGCTGGAAGGAGGAGCCTGACGAGCATGGAGAAAGCACAACTACTCCACCCACATCCACCCGTCACCCTGAAATACAAACATCATAATGCTGCTTCACTGATATACAGATATAAATACAAAAATACAATTAAAAAAAGGAAATTAAATTACACGTGTCAACATGGCATAGTGGTGAATGCTTAGAGACAGGCAGTCTTCCTGTTGTGCTGCAGTTCTGCTTCCTGTCGCTCCGCTGTGCTGCAGTTCTGTGTCTCCTCTCTGGACTGGGGGACTGTCAGTATTTTGGCATCAGTGTCAGTACACCCTCATCAGTGTGGTGTCTGGAGTGGGGAAGACTGGGGCTGGATGGGTCTATGTGAGTGAGGGGGGGTCACAGTGCAGGCACTCCTGGGGGGGGGGGAGGCGTCCTGCATTCCACCAGCTCCTTCTCGTGATAAATGGAAGACCGAGGACCCCGTTGCCACAGAGCTGTGGGACGCAATGTCGGCTGGGCCACTGAGGCAATGGTGTAGCTTTTCATCCGGGGCTGAACTCACTGGCGCCACTCCTGTGGCAAGGACCAGAGTTGCTGGTACAGCTAATTGTCCTTTTCCTGATTTTTCAAGGGAAGAGGCTGGACCACACCAGAGTCACTTCAGCCCCACCTCTGAGGAGGGACAGCAGGGCAGTTTTAGGGGTGATGGGGAGGTGTAGCAGGGCAGTTTTAGGGGTGATGGGGAGGTGTAACAGGGCAGTTTTAGGGGTGATGGGGAGGTGTAACAGGGCAGTTTTAGGGGTGATGGGGAGGTGTAGCAGGGCAGTTTTGGGGGTGATGGGGAGGTGTAACAGGGCAGTTTTAGGGGTGATGGGGAGGTGTAGCAGGGCAGTTTTGGGGGTGATGGGGAGGTGTAGCAGGGCAGTTTTAGGGGTGATGGGGAGGTGTAGCAGGGCAGTTTTAGGGGTGATGGGGAGGTGTAACAGGGCAGTTTTAGGGGTGATGGGGAGGTGGGCAGGGCAGTTTTAGGGATGGTGGGGAGGTAACAGGGCAGTTTTAGGGGTGATGGGGAGGTGTAGCAGGGCAGTTTTGGGGGTGATGGGGAGGTGTAGCAGGGCAGTTGGAGTTGCATCAGTGCTTGGGAAGACCAGGTTTGTTGGTGCTGAATATCAGCTTGTATTTGTTCTGTGGTGGTTTGATCCTTCCTTTGACTTGACTGGTTTGTTTGAACTGTTTGAGAGATGTAGTGTTAGCTGGTGTGTGTGTGTGTATATGTGAGTGTGCACTCTCCATGGTAATGTTTGTTTGTGTGCTTGTGTTTTTGTGTGAATGTGAGTGTGTGCATTTGTGTATTGTCTGCTGCTTCATATTCTGGACCATGTCCACCCCCCCAAAGACCCGCCCCCTTGGTGGCTAGTGGGCGTGTATGTCCAGGCTTTGACCTATGAGAGGGTCTGAGGGGTGGGGGTGGGGCGGTGGGTGCAGCAGCATAGCGGGGTGGGGAGGTGGGTAGGGGTGTAGGGATGGGGGGCCGTGGGGGTATGCTGGCTGGGGCAGAACTGCTCCAGGGTACTCTGAGGGCAGACCACTCAATCCCTGAAGCCCTGCAGAGACACACACAGTAATGTTACAACACTCAGTATAAACACACACACACACACACACACACGCACAGTCATGTTAGAACACTCAGTATAAACACACACACACACACACACACAGTCATGTTAGAACACTCAGTATAAACACACACACACACACACAGTAATGTTAGAACACTCAGTATGAACACACACACACAGTAACGTTAGAACACTCAGTATAAACACACACACACACACACACAGTCATGTTAGAACACTCAGTATAAACACACACACACACACACACAGTCATGTTAGAACACTCAGTATAAACACACACACACAGTACTGTCATGTTAGAACACTCAGTATAAACACACACACACACATACAGTCATGTTAGAACACTCAGTATAAACACACACAGTAACGTTAGAACATTCAGTATAAACACACACACACACACAGTCATGTTAGAACATTCAGTATAAACACACACACACACACAGTCATGTTAGAACACTCAGTATAAACACATACAGTAACGTTAGAACATTCAGTATAAACACACACACACACACACAGTCATGTTAGAACATTCAGTATACACACACACACACACACACACACACAGTACTGTTGGAACACTCAGTATAAACACACACACACACACAGTCATGTTAGAACATTCAGTATAAACACACACACACACACACACACACACACAGTACTGTTGGAACACTCAGTATAAACACACACACACACACAGTCATGTTAGAACATTCAGTATAAACACACACACACACACACACACACACAGCACTGTTGGAACCCTCAGTATAAACACACACACACACAGAACTGTTGGAACCCTCAGTATAAACACACATTCATACACACACTCTCAGAGTAATGTTATAACAATCAGTATAAACACACACAGACACACACACACACACACACACACAGCACTGTTGGAACCCTCAGTATAAACACACATTCATACACACACTCTCAGAGTAATGTTATAACAATCAGTACACACATAGACAGACAAAAAATAGATAACAAATGTAATATTGGCAGAGATGGTAGGTACTGATAACACACAGGTAGAGATGCACACCTGTAAACCCCTGAGCCAGCTGTGCAGGAAGCAGCCTAAAACCACAGTGCACCTCCAGCCAGTTCCTGCATCCCCCCCCCTCCCCCCCACCCCCCGCCACTCACCAGTGGCCCGAATGCCCAGGTGGGGCTGTCCGTCCAAACCGAACCCTCCCATCGCTGCACCCTCTGGACTGTAGGGGGCACCTTGACCTGAAACACACAATCAGAATTGCATGACTCAGTACTGTTTGTAATGTATGTATGTTTGTAACATGGTACTAAGGCCAGTTCAGTGCACCATCCAAGCATTCAAACAGAAGGATATTTCACCCTAATACGACCCTTTCATCCATGATCAGTCAAATGAACAGACAGCTTAGCGGAGAGACAGACGGTCTGCCACGCAAACACCCCACAGAGGGCTTTTCTTACCTGAGCGATTTGACTGATCTATCATGGGCTGGACAATTCTGCGTCTGGCGTTTATAAACCTAGGGAGAGAGGGGTGGGGGTGAGAAGAACAACCTCTTAACCTTTTAGCTGCTTCTCATAAAGTACCAGACCAACATCCTCAGCATTGATTAGAGAGTAGTAATTGATTGTGTGATATTGATTGTGCTGTAGTGCTGTGTGGTGACAGATGGAGTTTCCGGTGCGCGCAAAGCGCTCGCGCCCCGCCCATGGCAGGGGGTGGGGCAGAGGCATTGATTATTGATGGGTTAGTACTGACCAGTTGTTGACCTGCAGGATGGTGAGGCCAGTGTCTTGTGACAGCTGCTTTTTCTGCTCCTCAGAGGGGTATGGGTGCTGAAAAAGGACACACAGAACCATTGTAACTCATAGTACAAACAATAATTACTTTCAACAAGCAATGAACACCTCTTTTTTGTGCTCTTGCAAATAAAGTTAGGCATACACCCACACTATGGGCCATAAAACACTACAACCAACTTAATCTTTACCAAAACAGAATTGACAACAGCTGTGAAGATTTTGATCCCGGAACGCATTGAAAGTAGTCTCCTCCAGAGAGGAGGGAAGTGGACCTTCAGCCTCCCTGCTGGTGCCCATCACTGAGGTGTGTGGGAAAGATTGATCAGGTTGTCAGAAAGGTTCTTCTGTTCATAACAAACCAGCCAGCCCTGGACGATGAAGTGTGAGGCTGAGGCCATTCTTCACTGCTGACTTCCGCTTCAAGCGACTCGAGGACCTGGAGCCACTGACGGCTAATCATCTTCCACTCAAAGTGAAGCCCGTCATGCCACCAGGCCAATTCACAAGAGAGAACCTCGATGCCAGGTGCCGATGGAGATCAGTTTAGCACATTTCTGACCTGTTCATGCACACTGATGCCTTGCATACATCTTTTAAAAAATGGCAATGGCTCATATTTTGAAAATTAATGTTCTTTTTGTTCTGGCCTGCTTTCCGTTCTAGCTATAGGTGGTAGAATAAATAGGAGCTGTATAGGATTTAAGGCATACTTTTCGTGTATGAATTTGAAGTTGGTCAATTAGCCAAGACTTTTATTTTGAAAAAGAAAAAAAACCGTTGGGGTCACGCTCAAAGACGTCTCACTCAATTTTTGTTGGGCTAAGTGAGAAAGTTTGGAAGTCGACGCTGACTCTCAGCGGTTATTTGTACCGTTTTCTTTTGATTAATATCAATATCTTTGCATACGTTTCTTTCATTAAGATAAACTCGACACTTTACTTTTGGAAACATATCTATGCCATCATCATTACACCCCCGCATGCGTTTCCCGCTGACCTGCTGCTTGCACGCCTGTGTTCTCCTACCTGGTTTGTTACCTGCCTGCCTGCTCGCCTTCTCCAGCCTCAGCTTTCAACCGCGGTAATATAATAGAAATGTCAGTTTCATTATTTGTTTAAAGAAAGCGTGTCATTTAACCTAAAACGAAAAGTATGGTGGTGGCGTCTTTGTATTGGAACTTTGAAATTATGCGAAGAAATAACGCCATTACAACGAAGTAAATAACCTGGCTAACTTCACCAAAGTGATGAACCTCTGGATTTCTTATTCTTTTTTTGCCAAAATAAAGGATTCCTGGATTGCTTCAGAGAATGTTTTTGGAAATGGAGACTTTTGGTTGAGTGTTTGTAGAGGTTATCGTTTGTACTTAACCGAAAGAGGTGGAAATTTATGTGTACAGCTTTGTACTTTGAACTGGGACGGTTGTTTGAATCGGAGTTTGTTAGTATTGTTTGTTAGTCCATATATTTTTATGATTAAACAAATGCTGAGGTAGTATTGGACCTTAAAATGTAGCTAAACTCCACGTCTTTAAAAGCTAAGAAACATTAAGTGTGAAAGATAAATCTTCACTTCGATGGACAGGCTTTTCAAACTGATATTAACTCTTATTGTCAAACTAAAACATTAGTAGACATTGGAAGTGACGCTTACTCTGTGTTAAGTACGAAATTTAAGCAAAATTTTGCTACCTTCACAGTCAAACTTGTATTCGCAAAAAATGAATCAGTTTTCATGAAGAAATCGACTAATGACAGAATCATTGATGCTGTGGACAAAGACCTTAAAACTGTTCCATGCGGTTTAAATTCAAAAGGGTTCATACGTCTTTGCAAAACTTAGCTGAGGAGGAAAAGGAAAGTTGCTATGTTTATTGGTTTGAACCAAGAATGGCCACTTTTAAAGCTTCTCTAAATAAAGTGGAAATGTTGATATTAGATGACCTGCAATCCTGCACGAACAAAAGCACAACCAAAATTCCAAAGTATACCTAAAATTCCAACTCCTAATTACACAATAACACTATGCTTCAGTGTCACATGGTTGTTCATTATCACTGTGTTGTACAGAGACTGTAAAACACTGAAAAAGTGTTGAAGCCTTGCGTGTCAGCAAGCGTTCAGCGGCGTAGCAGGTGCTTACAAACGCGCAGTGAAGCGTCTCACACCGACCAGGCAGCGTAAATCAAAGACAGCCAAAGGAAAAGCAGAAACAGGATCATAGCACAGACCCGTAAATTACACAAATGGCAAAGTGTCAAGTGCGGTTTGTTTGAACGCCCCAGAGCCGCTCAGTCGCGCTGTAAGCGCTGCTCCGTCATTCTCTCTCGGGGGCTGAGGCAGGGCTGTCTGTAATTAAGATCCCTTCGGTGTCATTAGCACGTTAGCACTGCCTCAGTTATCTGCTAATTATCGCACTCGTTACTGTTCCTGCTACTCCAGTAATGCATATTTTTCCCTCTAGTTGAACAACTAGATACGATGCAGTGCAATTACATTCACAGATCCTCAGTGACAGAAATTCAAATTCTGTGTTAAAAGTGCGGAATGAATATTTTTTTATCAAAAAGCAGCGCTCTGGGGCTGAAGACACCGCCCCCCCAAGTCATGCTGTGTCCCGCTCTTACCGACAGATGCTGGAAGAGCCAAGCTCTCATGATGTTGGTGGCCACTTTGGGGAAAATCCCTCTCTTTTTGTTGTTCCTCCGATCCCGGTCATTCTCATCTTCCTCGCCTGTGCTTGGGGAGGCAACTCCTGCATCCAGACCATCCCCTTCAGTACAGACAGGTAAACTCAGCTCAGTGCATCAGTGTGGACACCAAAACCAGAGCCCATTCACCAGATCTACACGTCTCAGCAAAACACAGCCTACACAGTACAGCCTAGTAAATCAGAATTACTGACAATAGTGGGCGCATTAAAATGTACAGACATAAAGATAAAGAATGTGATGTGAAAAGACGGACCGTGAGATCAGACAGCAGCGCAAACACTGCAGAAGAGCAGACCGCACTACAGAGGCCCATGTTCACAACATGCTGGAGTAATGGCAACTATATGCTAACATCTGTTTAGCTTACTGCAATGTGTGTGCGTGCATGAGCATATGTGTGTCTATCTGAGCGCGCACGCATGTGTGTACATATGCATGAGTGTGTGTACATGTGTGTGCGCGTCTGTGTGAGCGTGTGTCTGCGTGAGCGTGTGTACACGTGCATGTGTGAGTGTGCGTTTGTGTGCACGTTGTTGACCGCGTGCATGACTGCGCACTCGTGTGACCGTCTGTATGTATGTGAGCATGACCGTGTGCGCGCATGCGTACGCGTGTGTGAACGTGTGTGTGTATGAGTGTGCTTGTGTATGTCGGTGTGAGTGTGCATGCCTGTGTGCATACGCGTGCGTGAACGTGTGTATGAGTGTGCATGTGTACACGTGCGTGAACGTGTATGTGAGTGTGCTTGCGTATGACTGTGTGTGCATGAGTGTGCGTGTGTGCACGTGTGTGTGAGTATGTGAGTGCGTATGCATGCGTGAATGTGTGTGTGTGTATGTGTGCGCATGCGTGTGTGCAAGTGTAGGCCTGTGTTCAGGTGCGTGCGTGAACGTGTGTGTGAGTGTGCTTGCGTATGTCTGTGTGTGCATGAGTGTGCCAGTGTATGCCTGTGTATGTGTGTGTGTATGCCTGGTTGCGCATACATGAGTGTGTGTGAGGGTGCGTGAACGTGTGTGTGTGTGTGTGTGTGTGTATGCCTGTGTGCGCATGCATGAGTGTGTGTGAGGATGCGTGTGTATGCCTGTGTGCACGTGCGTGAACATGTGTGTGTCGTACCGGTGTCGCTGCAGTTGTCGGTGCTGTGTGAGGGCAGGCCACAGGAGGAGGGCCCTGGGGTACCTGAGGGGGTGGACACACAGTCGTCTGGGTCCTGCAGCCAGGACGGGTTCTAAAGGGAGACCCACACTCCAGTTCAGCTCATCACACACTGCACCACTTCATATTAACAGGTATACCAGCACACACTCGCCTGACTGCCCGTTTGAGTCTGACGAAGCGTCTGCCGTCAGTTACTGAGGCATTTTAATCTGGGACTGACAATGTTTTAAGAAGTGTAAAGAAGTTTCAAACAAGCTATCTTTTGTAAATTACTGTTGTGTTATTATTCTGTCCCTTGGTGTTTGGAAGATGTGAAACATTACATACAACTGAATTTAAATTTCAAATTCAGCAGGCAGGTTTACCATGAGTTTAAAAGGTGAGCAGAACTGTATGAATAACTGGCAGGCACTTTGAAGACTAGGCTTCACATAAAGGGACCAAAACTGGGCAGTAAACGTGCTTTATGAGCCATAAAGCACAACCTCAGGCAGGGCTGTTTTAGAAAGGGAGCGGGGGGGGGTCACTCTCCTCTTAACTCAAACCTTCAGAAATTTGTGCCGCACTAACTCAGTTTAATCTGTACATTTTCTGAATTGCAGGGGAAAATGCTCTGACACCAGTGAGATTCACCTGTGCCAGGTGTGTTCATGTTTAATAGCAAAAACTCTTAACTCATGAAGACTTTCTGAACTGGAACATAGCTGCTACTAAAATACCCTGCCTCTTGCAAAAAAGGAAAAAAAACATCCAATCTAATCACTCACTTGGTCTGACAGACTGGTGCAGGAGCCAGTGAAATCCTCCATGTCGGATTTGGACCCGCCCTCCCGCTCGTCCAGCACCAGGTCAGTGGGCATCTTTCCTTTCAGGCAGGTGATGTAACGATGACAGAAGTTGTCACACAGATCGTGTACCTGGGGAGGCAGACGCAGAACGGGAGGGAGGTTTTAATAGTCTTCATCATTGAACACACCAGCCCCCCTCGATAGTCTATCACTGCAGCTGCGTTTGTCAGCACAGCTCCGACAACAGGCCCCATTTATCTAGCGTTTATACGTAGCAATTGAAATTACAAATACATTTCAGTCATAGTATTAAAGGTAAAGCAAAACAATTTCCATGTCTCATTCTAAATATTTGCTATTCACAGCCTTGAGAAAAGGATTCCATATGTGTTAATGGTTGATGAAAGATGTCTAGTGAGGATCAGCTCGGAGGATTAGCACACCTTCTCGAGCTCCAGCAGGTGGAAACGCAGAACCTGAATGGCCTGGATCATCTGAGAGGAAAAACGAAGAGTTCAGCAAGAGGTAGGAGACCATAACGGCCATAACCATAACCATGGTGACATAACCATAAAGAGTGTGACTGCGTGTGCAGAGGAGCATCAGCTTACCAGGTTGTCCAGTTCTGGGTTTGAGGAGAAAATTGGCTTCTCTGAGCGAATCTGAAAAACATGGTGGATTATGGTTACACCGCGCGCAATCGGTCACGGGGGGTATATATACCGTACGCGGTCGGTCATGGTGGTGTATGTACCCTGCATGCAGTACCTCACGGGCGTGTGTTCACCATGCTACCTGAGCTCACAGGCGTATGTTCACCATGCTACCTGATCTCACGGGCGTGTGTTCACCATGCTACCTGAACTCACGGGCGTGTGTTCACCATGCTACCTGAACTCACGGGCGTGTGTTCACCATGCTACCTGAGCTCACGGGCGTATGTTCACCATGCTACCTGAACTCACGGGCGTATGTTCACCATGCTACCTGAGCTCACGGGTGTGTGTTCACCATGCTACCTGAGCTCACGGGCGTGTGTTCACCATGCTACCTGAGCTCACGGGCGTGTGTTCACCATGCTACCTGAACTCACGGGCGTGTGTTCACCATGCTACCTGAACTCACGGGCGTGTGTTCACCATGCTACCTGAACTCACGGGCGTATGTTCACCATGCTACCTGAACTCACGGGCGTATGTTCACCATGCTACCTGAGCTCACGGGCGTATGTTCACCATGCTACCTGAACTCACAGGCGTGTGTTCACCATGCTACCTGAGCTCACGGGCGTATGTTCACCATGCTACCTGAGCTCACGGGCGTATGTTCACCATGCTACCTGAGCTCACGGGCGTATGTTCACCATGCTACCTGACCTCATGGGCGTATGTTCACCATGCTACCTGAGCTCTCACTCACCTGCTTGGCAAAAGCAGCAATGTCGTCATTGAATGATTCTGAGGAGCAGACGTCGCTGTGATTGGTCATGCCATGGAGGTGGGGTGGGGCTGAGGAGAGGGAGGTGGAGTCCCGGGGAGAGCAGGTGGCCAGCTCACACTTCTCAAATACCAGAGCAAGAAGGGGGAAGAGAGGGTGACTGCGGATGACACACACAAACACACACTGAGAATAGGCTGGAGAAACACACAAACACTCTAACCTACGCATGGAAACGCACACACACTGAGAATAGGCTGGAGAAACACACAGATACTAAACTTATGCTAAAGAGACACAGACACTTCAGTGTCCCTCCAGCTCACACGCAGGCACTCGGACATGCTGACAGTAGAAACACGCAGGCAGGCAGGCTCACCCATAGATCTGGTCACGGTGGTGTTTGAGTGAGTCTGTGACGGGGGCTCCATAATGTGGGGGGGGTAGGGCCCTCATGGCCTGCACATCCCGGTACCCCCCCATGGAAACGGGCATGCCCTCTGACCCTGAGTACTGCACCTGGTCCTCATACTGCGACAGAAGGAGGGGGGTTAGACTCATGGAAGCAGCAGTGCACAGAGGGGTCAAAGCTGGGGGGGGCGCAGGCTGTGCCTTTTCCTAACAAAGCACCACTGGCCCAGCCAATCACCTGGCCTTAGCTGCTGACATCATCATAAAGTTGCCTTTAGTCTTGGCAGAGTGTTACAGCTGCGGTCAGGTATAGAGGTGAACCAGCACTGCGGTACACAGCTGGCAAGAGGAATAAGCAAGAGTGAAAAGGCACTGCCCAGGACCCGAGCTGGGCACCCACTGCCTGAAATACACCCTTCCATCTTCTGCTTATTGACCAAAATGCCCTCTTTTAGTCCTACAGGTGCCATGTGTGGAATTATATGAGAGAGAGCGAGCGAGCGAGAGAGTGTGCGCAGGGATGAGGTGACTCTGTGTAGAGTGAGCAGGGAGAGTCTTTAGCCGCTGCTAATTTTCTCTCCTCCTTCTTAATTAGGAAAACTACAGGCTCTTTGATGTGCAAAGCTCTCATGAGCATCGCCTTACAGTGCACAGAACCCCGAATGGCACACATACACACCCATGCCATTACAGGACAAACAAGAAATTGTTGCACTTACTTGAGCCATTTTTGTCAATCCACAGTAATGGCCACCCTGAAATATTTATGAATTATGACACATTTATAAAAGACACACACGTGTCATTGTACTAATTGTATTAATTTGTCATGTCTTAGTCGCGCTATAGTAAACATTAGGCACAGTTACCAGGACCGCACTGGAATAGTAATACCAGCTTTCTAAAGCAATCCACCTGCCCGCTGGATTTAGCGGGGTACCCTACTTTTAAGAGTAATTGCAATGAACGGCGCATATCAGTAATCGCCTCCGTCTCTCCACAGGCGATATCGGCTTTCAGTGTAGATGTCGCCGCTTTTCCTCAGTTTATCAAAGCACAGAACCTCGGCTCCGATTTTTCAAGGCGCGTGAGACAGTGAGAACCGCCACATGTGCAAAACATATGTGCCCCAGCCATAATACAATGCATCAAAAACATCTACAGTAATTATATATTTTAATCAGGCTTCAATCACCATCATACTCACATTGTTATAATTTAAACGGTTGTTAATGTATTATTACAATAATACAAATACATTATGACCTGACTTTGAATATTACTTATTCAATTTAAATGTTTCATTTAAATTTAGTTTAAATTGTATATAATTCTAAATGCTTACAATAAACTAAGCTAATACGTTCAAATAATTCTCATTGTAGCTACATAAGGGATTCCGTGGAGTTGAGTTAGTCATTAATTTTTTTTACAGTTCATATTTTTTTTTTACAGGTCATTTTTTTTTACAATGAAATGAGTTCTAAATGATCTGTTATCTGTACAGCTCCCGTAGGCTTTAGAATTGGTTACCAAATAGTTTGCATGAAGAATCTGTTGAGACTTGGGGTTTGTGAGCTGCTTATCAGACACTGTTTTTCTTATGATATGGGCTGTGCCTGAAATTCATAATAAGCTTCAGCTATGATAACTATTAGAACATCTAAGTATAACGCGTTTTATATAAAACTATACGATTTTTCTATTCCGTTGTTCCAACTTCTGTCTACAAAATAGTTGATACAAGTAACCGTGTCCGTAATATTACACTTCTACAACATATTTATTTTAGGCTCAACATCTAACGTTAATGACAAAACTTGGCACATGGTCATAAATATCTGATGATCGATTATTTCAGTTTCCAACGAGTCAAAGTAGTAATATCTGATTTATTTCTAGATATAAAATTCTAAGATTGTTAATCCGTGTGTGGAGTGAAGAGAGAGCAGTGAAGTGGAGAACAACGGATTTACAAACTGAGCATCTAAGGGTATTCTACGGCTACAGTAAATTTACTGAACAAAAAGAAAGTTTAGTCGGTCATTTTTCTAATATAACAAGAGGCCACAAGAACTGGCGCGGCTGGATTTATCTCTGAGGTCATTTTGCTGCCTTATGTCTTGTGCTGGCGCTTTAGGGTCCAGGCGCTCCCATTCTAAGAGAAACTAAAACATAAGTCTTCCTGTCTTAATATTTTATACTGTATCATTTCATAATAGCGCCTCCGGATTGTACTAGTCTATCAAATAGGGGTAAAACAAACCCAAAAATACTAACCATGTATCCTATCTTTCTCTATCTTGCTACAGTGAATTGTAATCATCGTGTGCATGTTTACAAATGAATTTAACGCATGACTTTACGCGCAGCTATGCAAAATTATATCAACAGTTACTAGGGAAACAACCGATGATTACCATGTGGGAAGACGGACAGTCCCAAATGAAAGTGAGTTATGTGTGAACTGACAGAGCCACTGCTCTCTGCTTTTAAAGTGTTTTCGCAGCACTTTGTATATCATAATAGGCCTGCCTAATGTATGTACATATGTCTGCAAAACATAACAAAGCATAAAGTTAAATTCATTGCAATTTACACACCGCAAAAAATAATTTTAATTAACTGCTCAAATTGAAATGCTCAGAGTACTTTTTTCTCTGATTAAAAAGGGTAAACACGCAACTCTCTTTATTTGCCTCAAAAATGTGTATTTGTCTTGAATAGTTTAGGTTCGGTTTACCTGATATTATTAGCTTACACATTTTTTAAAGCCATGCAGTGATAGTGTCAGTGTTTGAGTAAAATATTGGATATTATATATGGATATTAGTCATACTAAACACAGGGAAATCTGTGCATATAGGACAGAGATGAATATATTTTGCAACATGAGGACATTTACGGCAAGAATGATCTTATATCCAGCAATAGAGACTGATCGAGGCTGCAGCGCTGGGTGAAGTCTAGCACTTCGCTCGGCTCGAGTCGCCGACCCAGTGTAGCAAAAAAGTTGACCTACTTACAGACTTGTCTGCCTCTCCCTCTATCCCTCATTTCTCTGCCCTTCTTAGGTCAAAGTATCCCTCTCACTAAACCATTATTTTCCCGTTACTTCTTACAGACTTAATTTATATGATAATATTACCCTCTCCTGTTCCATGGCAGGCCTATTTCTACACATTCTTCCCAAATAGTTGGCCCATTGACCCTGTCCTGTAGTTCCTTGTAATACACAAAACCACTATGAAACTGCCTGATGGCTTCTATGTTTCACACGAATAGCTGCGATAAATCATAGTATTTATATTGCTTTCTGTCCATTTGTATGTTCGTATAGTGTATGAAATTACAGAAAAATAATGGCCCGGGACCAGTGTTTGGTAAAACGGCACGACCTGGAAATAGCATTACATTAATTGGTGGATCACAACAATTAGCTTGCGCTATTCTGTAAAGGAATCCAATTAAACTCATGTCTAGCTCCTCATTTGCGGATTAAAGGATTGCTCTTATTGTAACGTTGCGTATTAGCATATTACTATGTTGGATAGTCCGTAATTATCGCACATCAGTCAAATTAAAGGTAATTTATGAGGTGAATTAAAGTGTAGATAAATGCTACATGTGTTACTACTTCCTCGCTACTATTATCGCTTCATACAAACTAAAAGCCGGACTGCAGGCTTCGGTAGCAGGGCACAGTCTCCGGAGCTCATCGCTGCTGGAGGAAGAGAGGGCAGATGAACTGCAGGGTTGTTATGTCGAAGGGCAGAAGTCGCGTAAATAGTAAAACAAAGCGGCAGTGGAAGGAAAATAAATTATGCACAAAAGACTGGAGAATACGGAAGGTTTTATATCAATTATGTTTGCAATAAGTCCTTATAAAGTGAGTATTGTGGAACGGGCAGCAATCACAAAAAAGAGACCTACCCTTTTATCCATGCGACACTGAAGACAATCCTGTACCGGGGAGGACGAGAGAGCGGCTTTCCAGCTAGCCAAATCCAAACAATTTGTCCAAGTAATTTAAATTATATGGTCCTTCTTACTGTAAGACTGGTAAAATAAATAACAGGTGCTCCAAATATTACTGCCGATTAAGGATTTGAGCCTTTGGTTAAATGTTTTAAGCTAGCTTTACAGTTCCTGTTAGAATAACAGTTAACGTTATAAATATTTAGCCTATCGTCCATATAATTTACGTCAATATAGTAACGGCCACTTTCAGAGTAGATGAAGCTGTCGCAATCTATGATTTTGATATCCAGCCAATAAATATACAAATACTACACAGCCAAAGTGAGGCATATGAAAGGTTTTGGAAAATAAATATTTTTAAATTAATCAGATTCCAGATAAAGAGGTTTATCCATAGACTCTCCTGCTTAGCGCTGTTCGGGTTCCGTGTCAGGCCGTGCCCCGTCGGTTCTGCGAGCGCGCTGGACTGTACGGTGTGTCTAGCGGTTCGGCGGAGAGGCAGGAGGATGTGAAGTGCGGAAAAACAGCGTGCTTTTTGGCCTCTCCCGCTGTCCATCAACTAAGGCGACTGGCTGGAATCTGTCACAGCGAAATGAGCGATGAAGCTTTAAATCAGCGGAGGGATGGATGGAGCGATGGAGGTTGGGAGTTGTTTGGGGGGTCAAAACACGGTGGGGTCTCACCCCCACCTTCCTCTTTTCTTTCACACATACACACACGCATTACAAGCGCTCTCTCTTGTTTATCTTCAAAGACACGCTCTTTCGCTTACACATGCACACACGCTTCCCCCATCCGTTTGAAATGACTAAACTGGATGTAGAATGCAGGCTAATCCCAAAATACCTTAAAATCCTAGACAGTTATCTATTTATATTTTAGAGCGATATCGGTGCTGTACCCCCGGGGTAGGTCTGCTGTAGGTTTCGCTAATGGTCGCCACTGTAAACTGAAGGACTGCATAAAGCTCGTGTTTTTGTTTCAGTCTGTCTTATCAGACATGCGTCTTAAGATCTCGGTCACTTGATCTCCGTTCTGTGGGGTTTTGTTTCAGGTACTGGCATAAAATGATAGCTATTTGTTCCATAAAAATGGAAACTTAAATTGAGAGTCGATTTTCGTCCAGGCTATCCAGCGGTTTTGTTTATAGTTCAACACAGAAATGTTTGTGTATTGAATACAAGTTTCTCATTTTTGGCAACTTAATGTTGCATTATCTGAAATGGTTTTCATTGCAATTTTTGTCGTTTGAGCGATGGAGTTATAGACGTGAAAACAAAGTGCACACAAAATAACAATTACAACACAGATCGGAATTCTTATTATTGTTGTCATTATGACACCTAGCCGAGCCTATCTAGTAGCCTAGCCTCAGGATCGATCATTTAACTGAGAACCGAAATGTTGTCAGGGAGCAAAGCAGAATTAGCCCATCCGTAATTGTGAAGTTTCATCGATAATGCGAATCTGGAAAAAACTAATTCATTCTCTGTCCCCAAAATCTCTGGAGGGCAGGAAAGACCCTTCCTCTTCTTATGTTGTAAATTACACTTAAGTAACATAATAATTATTCAAGACGGTCCCCTTACCCACCACCCGTTGTGAGCTATCACCGGGCGGGCAAAACTTCAATCGCCAGCATGTAGGCGAACACACAGGGCCGGAGCTGGGGTCGCGGCGGGCGGCAGGCAGAGTGACAGAAACGCAGCAAGCGAAGCCTGTAACATCAACCGAACTGCGGCCTTTCAACGCCGCAGGAGGGCCGCTCCTAATAGACGCGATTATAGCCAGACAAAGCGTTAAAAGAGGAGCGATTGCCTCAATGAAAATTGTGAATGAGTTCGGATACATCGCTTAATGCGTGATCTCCAGTTGGGCGGTAGGCTGGATATTTTTACGAGACCGAAAATAATCGTACGCTTAGGCTACACTGTATTGCTGTGATTTCAGTAGGAATTGGCAGGGCAGCACAGGGCCTTGCATTGATTCTGATTCAGCAGATGGACTGGCATAAGCGTATGGGCCTCGGACGGGCAGCACCGCCCGCAAGTTGAAGGCAGGTCAAGCACAGGGAGTTAGACGGTCAGCGAGCCTCTCGCTCGCATGACGCATGTTTTTGTTTCCCGTTGGTAATGCATGTAGGGTCTGTGCATGCGCTAGGGTCAGTGTCAAGGTGTCCGAGCTTCAAAGTGAACGGCCAGCGCGACCTCTGCCTGGGGCTACAGCAGGACAGGCAGCGGAGGGAAAAGGAGCTGTGTGGAGCTCCACAGGGGAGATGAATGAGAATAGGAGAGAGTGTGTTTGGGGTGGGAGGAGAAGTGAAGCATTTAAAAGATCTCCCACTCCCTCCTTTCTCTATTAATCTCCATTTGCCCTTTTTTAATCAGCAATAATCATTATGAGCCTGCATTTTGGTGTTTTAACATCAGCTTTCAGTCACCATAAAACAGTACTTAAGCAATTGTAATTAATTATCTCATCACAACAATGTAGTCCATTTTCAGCCTGGCAAAATGTTTAGTGTTTTTTTTTTGGGGGGGGTTTTAAAAAATATTTATTTTACTAACAGGGTTTGTGAAAATTTTCAGTATCAGTTTTTCACTCTAACTAGGAATAGTGCATTTCCAGATGGCCTGGTGCTATGAAAGGATGGCTTTGTGTTAAAAATGTTTTTGCACTTTTGCTGCTGTTTGTAGGGCTCTGCTAGCGTACACCCTGTTCTACCTGCTGTTGCTTAACACACACAATGCAGACACACACCATTTGCAGTTTTGCTTGCCCTGCACCACTTTTTGTTTTGCTTTTGCAGCAATGAAAAAGTATGGAGCCGCTTGGTTTTGTGTGTGAACAGCAGCGACTGCTTCTGCAGTGATGGGTACCCATTTCATTTGGGAAATAAAACCTTGCCCTAAAACACCTCAATCCACATGCTGCAGCACTAGAGACAATTTTTGGCTGCTTACTTGACACTGTAATGGTTTACAAGCTAACCTCAAATTAAAGTTTAGTTTGGAACTTTATCAAGTTTTGCTGGTTACTTATACAAAATAAGAATAAAAATAAAACATTTGAGAAATATAAGTGACATATTGTGGCTTAGAAGAAAATGGGCTTTAATGCAAAACCTGGCAGCGGCTCTGGGCGACGGAGCCGAAAGAGAGGCTCTGGCTGCACAGTGTTAGGAGTGCTCAGTGTCTCATAGGGAGGGCTGCACAGTCTCAGCGCCCTGGCACACAGTGGTAGGTGACACCATTGACTTTTTGACTTTACCATAAAGGTAACATGGGACCCCTCCACCCCCCCAGCCCTAGATCAGCCTGAGGGGCACTCGTCAAAGTGCCGCACTTTCCAAAGAGAGGGGGGGAATTAAAGTAGGGTGGGGTTGTGTGTGTGTATGGGGGGGTGGCGGCAGGTGTTTGTCTGCTTGTGTGGTGGTGGTGGGGGGGGGGGGGTGGTTGAGGTGGTGAGTGAATGGGGGGGGCACGTGCCTCTCTAGTTTCTGAGTCGTCTGGCATGGCTCGTAAATCTCTCCTCTGCCTTTTTCTTCCTCCATCCCTCCATCCACACTTTTGCCCAGCATCTACTACTTTCCTCCTCTTTTTCCTGCCCTGTTCCTGCTTCACCGTCTCTCTCTTTTTCCTGCCCTGTTCCTGCTTCACCGTCTCTCTCTTTTTCCTGCCCTGTCCCGGCTTCACCGTCTCTCTCTTTTTCCTGCCCTGTCCCGGCTTCACCGTCTCTCTCTTTTTCCTGCCCTGTTCCTGCTTCACCGTCTCTCTCTTTTTCCTGCCCTGTCCCGGCTTGACCGTCTCTCTCTTTTTCCTGCCCTGTTCCTGCTTCACCGTCTCTCTCTTTTTCCTGCCCTGTCCCGGCTTGACCGTCTCTCTCTTTTTCCTGCCCTGTTCCTGCTTCACCGTCTCTCTCTTTTTCCTGCCCTGTTCCTGCTTCACCGTCTCTCTCTTTTTCCTGCCCTGTTCCGGCTTCACCATCTCTCTCTTTTTCCTGCCCTGTTCCGGCTTCACCATTTCTCTCTTCCTCCTCTGTCCCATTCCCTCTCTTTCTCTCAGTCCCCCTCCCTCCCTCCCTCCGTTCTGCCCCTCCTCCCTCCATCTCTTTATAGATGGAGATTAACTCTGGTCTGAGGCACCATCCGTTTCCCTGGCTGTTTGTTATTAAGGAGATGGATGGAGGCTCTCTGTGCCAGCCCAACTCCCCACAATTACAGAGCCCGGTGATAGATAGAGGGAGGGGAGAGGGGCTGAGGGAGGAGAGTGAAACAGGGGCATCTATCACGTCCCGTAATGTACCTGTCACTATTCTGGAGAGAGGGAAAATGGTAGGGGGAGGAGGAAAGAAAGAAGGTGTGAAGACCGTCCTGTTTCGGATTGGAACTCTACGTCTGCGCTTATATTTTGGGAACCATGGATTAATCTGTAAAATGTGCATAAGGGCTTTAATAAAGACTTTAGCGTGTTGTTTTTGATATTTGCTTGGCTTTATGACTGAGTGTTGAGAGAAGGTGCCATGTCACTGGGGACAGGCCCTGTAGTCCTGCCCCCTGGGGAGGGGTACAGTTTGGGGGGTACAGCCCTGGCCTTGAAGCAGCAGAGCTGTCACCCCTGAAAAGTGTAACACAGCAGGCTGGTAACTGTGGAATGAGAGTGTGTGTTGGTTTACTCCAAACGCCGACTGGTAACTGTGGAATGAGAGTGTGTGTTGGTTTACTCCAAACGCCGACTGGTAACTGTAGAATGAGAGTGTGTGTTGGTTTACTCCAAACACCGACTGGTAACTGGAATGAGAGTGTGTGTTGGTTTACTCCAAACACCAGCTGGTAACTGTGGAATGAGAGTGTGTGTTGGTTTACTCCAAACACCAGCTGGTAACTGTGGAATGAGAGTGTGTGTTGGTTTACTCCAAACTCCGGCTGGTAACTGTGGAATGAGAGTGTGTGTTGGTTTACTCCAAACACCAGCTGGTAACTGTGGAATGAGAGTGTGTGTTTGTTTACTCCAAACTCCGGCTGGTAACTGTGGAATGGGAGTGTGTGTTGGTTTACTCTAAACACCAGCTGGTAACTGTGGAATTAGAGTGTGTGTTGGTTTACTCCAAACACCGACTGGTAACTGTGGAATAAGAGTGTGTGTTGGTTTACTCCAAACTCCGGCTGGTAACTGTGGAATTAGAGTGTGTGTTGGTTTACTCCAAACACCAGCTGGTAACTGTGGAATGAGAGTGTGTGTTGGTTTACTCCAAACTCCGGCTGGTAACTGTGGAATTAGAGTGTGTGTTGGTTTACTCTAAACACCAGCTGGTAACTGTGGAATAAGAGTGTGTGTTGGTTTACTCCAAACACCAGCTGGTAACTGTGGAATTAGAGTGTGTGTTGGTTTACTCCAAACTCCGGCTGGTAACTGTGGAATGGGAGTGTGTGTTGGTTTACTCCAAACACCAGCTGGTAACTGTGGAATTAGAGTGTGTGTTGGTTTACTCCAAACTCCGGCTTGTAACTGTGGAATGGGAGTGTGTGTTGGTTTACTCCAAACACCAGCTGGTAACTGTGGAATTAGAGTGTGTGTTGGTTTACTCCAAACACCGACTAGTGGCACACAGGAGAGCAGGTTGAGGCAGCTAAAGTGCACGGCAGCTTAGTGGCCGTAGTGTGTGAGGAGCTCAGGTGTGGCAGGAGAGTTTGATTTGATGACATTCCCAGGTGAGGGCTGTCAAAATCATCACCATGACTCACCCCAACTAACCGTTCACAGGACCTGCAAAACCGTGTGCAGCAGTTTCTTTTATTTTCAGGTGCTCAGCCCAGACTGGCTTTACAGACATGGACATGCATGAGGCTACAGCACGCGTCGCTATGGTGACCATCAGCCTGCATAAATGCTAAAGTCAGCCAGGCCGCTTCGCCCATGCACCTGTACAGGGAATGCGTTTAGCAGTTAGCGGGTAGCTGTTACCTGGTGCAGATGGTCCAGCAGTAGCCAGCACCGGCATTAGGACAGAAACGTGCTGATTGATCTGAGTGTGTATAACAGTGCTGTGATTAAAAGTGGTGGATTTCATAACTTTAGATTTGAGAGGTCACTGTGTTCTGATGGTCTGAACCCTGCTAATGATTCTTGGTTCCGGATCAGGGTAGACATTACATTTCCAAGACACAAATTAAGGTGCTTTGGGTGCTTGCTGCCTGGGTGTTTTTTCTGACTTTGACAAACTTTTTTTTGGAACAAAAAGGGTTGAAAGTATGTTTGGAGCATTCTGTTTTGCGTAGTGCTTTGACCGTTACCTGGGGTCTGAGACTGAGAGTGGTTGGGGTGTTGCCGTGGGTTTCCGGAGTGGTTTTTGAGGTGTGGCTGTATTGCTGTGACTTTGTGGAGTGCAGGTGAGGGGAACAGAGAATGTGCTTTAACTTTAGTGTCGCTTCTTTAGAGTAAAAGAGAACAGAGCCGTAGAATTACTGTGATCGAAAGTGCAGAACTGCCAGTCTTTGCTACACCTGTCTGAGAAGAGGATCCTATGTACACACACACCAACACTCAAATGTGCACAAACAGTTTCTGACACACACGCACACAATTTCATACTCACAAACAGTGTCTCACAAACACACACACAATCACAATCCCTGGGCAGTTGGTGGGGGGGGGGGAGACTGATAGGACAGGAGCTGCACCCATCAGAGAGGGGCCCCCATCATCTGACCGGAGGGCGACCCTCCTACGCTGCGACGTGGGACAGTACTGACATGCAAGTGGTCCTAAGTCCTTGGAGTGTGTGTGCATGCGTGCGTGTTTCAGTATGAGTGGGTGTGTGCTTGTGGGTGAGAATGTGTGCATGTGTTTGTGTATCAGGATGAGTGTGTGTGTGCGTCCGTGTGAGTGAGTGCGTGTGAGTGCGTGTGACTGTGTATGTGCGTGTATGTGAGAGTGTGTGCGTGAGTGAGTGAGTGAGTGTGTGTGAGTGAGAGCGTGCGTGCGTGCGGGAGAGCAAGAGAGTGTGTGTGTGTGTGTGTGTGTGTGTGTGTGTGTGTGTGTGTTTTTTTCAATCAGCATCCTGGCAGACCCTGAGAGCCGTTGTGCTGTGACCTGGCTGGGATCAGATAAAATGCACCTCCCTCTGCCTCCCATGTCCATTTGTCATGGGCCAGCTGTCGCTGGGCTGTGATTGGTTGTTTCGGGAGACAGATAGCCGATAGGCCCTGATTAATAGCTGTTGCTCTGGCGGCTGCTCATTGATCAGGGGAGCGGGCCTGAGATGGGGTGGGGGGGTTGCGGGGGTTGAGCCAGTGATCTACTGTGCATTTAAATGTCCTATGTGTTATTAATTTGTGATTCACAAACTTAATCTCTTTAAGAATCAGTATTTGGGTTTTTACCCTTATATGTGCAGTGAATATTTTTATATAATTTCTTGTGGTTCAGTCAGAATAGTTGTATGCAAATGGAACAAGCGAAGTTTAATTTTGATAAATGTCCATGTGTCTCGATGCATTTGAAGTATGAAAGTAGATTTGTTTGTGTGTCTTTGTATTTGGGAGAAACAAAGACGGGGAAAGGATATGAAACTATGTACTTGCATAGACTCTCCTGGTTTGTAAAAGGATCCCTTTGATGGTTTAGAAATGTAAAATGATTGTTGTATAGAGAAACACACAACCATGGTTACACTGTGTGTCTGTGTCTGTGTCTGTGTGTGTGTGTGTGTGTGTGTGTGTGTGTGTGTGTGCGTGCGTGTGTGTCTGTGTGTGTGCGTGTGTGTGCGCGTACGTGCGTGCGTGCTTGTGTGTGTGTGTGTGTGTGTGTGTGTTGGGGGGGGGGGGGTGATTGAGCACTCTGGGGGGGGTCAGTGTTGGGAGGTCGTGACCTAGGTGACCCAGGGGGGAGTAGAGATCATCAATCAGTAAGGGGCAGGACACAAACCCCTCCCTAAATACCCCCTCCAGCACCCCCTCAGGCTCAGAGGGAGACAGATGGGCCAGGGACACCATCTCAGACACACACACACGCGCACACACACACACTCACACTCAAACGCAGGCACCCACACTCACATATTCACACAGACACGCTCACGCACACACACACTCAAACGCAGGCACCCACACTCACATATTCACACAGACACGCTCACGCACACACACACTCAAACGCAGGCACCCACACTCATTATTTACACAGACACACACACACACGGGCACACACGCACTCACACACGCACACACTCAAACGCAGGCAACCACACTCACATATTCATAAAGATACACAAGAACACACTCACACACACACTCACAAAGAGAGTGGGCTTTCTGTGATTTCTTTAAATTTGGTATATTGCACAAGTTCACAAAGTGTTTAATATATGTATTTTTGTTTGTGTGAAGTGGAATCAGAGGCAAAACCAAACCTCGAACAGGGACATGACTGAAGTGAGGAATCAGATTGTAAAATGCAATGGGCCATTGTGTGTGGAACAACAGCACCACCATATGGTGATGTAATTAACTGCACATTCGCACAGCAAATGTGGGTAAAGGAATATTGGCCTGACCGATGAGGCCAAGAGAGAAACGAAAGAAACACAAACTCAGCAAGCTGCCTTTAATGGATTTGTAGTAGAAAAATCTTCACAAATCAGGATCTCTCTTGAGATGGACAGACATACAGCACTCATACTCAGATTAAATATTGAAATTTGATTACATTCATATCAAACGGCAGACAAAAAATCCCATATGTCTGGCACACCCTTTCAGCCATTACAGCACTCAAAATGTCCATGTGGGGGGGGTGGGGGGGAGGTGTTTCTCATTTTCCGTAAAAACAAACATGAAAATAAACGGGTAAATCCTCTCTTTTCTCATGTTGACATTGACATTTGAGCCTGCATCCACCAAAAATGGCTTTAGTTGGGGAGGAAAGTAGAATCACACAGCATCTACACTACACTACACTCTCAGCTATAAAGTGCTGCAGGTACAACTAACTCAAAAATGTTAACAGCTTGTTCCACGGTATGATCTTCAGCTTTTAGGGGAATGGATCTTCATGGCGATGTTAGCAGTGCTGTGGCTGTAGCAGAGGGTTTCGGTAATCCCAGATCAGTTGGTCTGCGTGGTATGCTCATGTTTCTCCCTATGCTGTTAACAGTAATCTCTTAAATCACACCAACACTATTTTTGGGGCGCTCCAGTCTGTTTAGGGAAGAGGGTGAGGGGGTTTGGAGCGGCTCAAGCCTTGCAGTCACTCAGTTAATTGGGTGTGTTGTCAGGACAGCTGGCGCCATGGCAACCCCTCACAGGTGCTCCCACGCCGCAGCCTTCAGCCACCCGGCAACGTGCTGTGCGATCTCCTGTGGAAGAGGAGGAGCTCTGTGACCACGCCCTCATTCACATCTACTCAGCTTTACAGTGCGGATCTCAAACTGCCATGGAGCTCTGTGACCATGCCCTCATTCCCACCTACTCAGTTTTACAGTGCGGATCTCAAACTGCCATGGAGCTCTGTGTGTTTGCTGTGTGCTGCTGGGAGAGAGGGAGGGGCTCCTCCCTCTGGGCTGGTGTCATTTCCTGGCCCCTCCTTCAGCCTGGAGAGACTGCAGGAGCTTGAACAGCAGTGGCCTCACTAACAGGCAGGCTCACCTGTGGAGGATTTCTAGGGACTTACCATTGTTGAGATTTTTGTGTGTCATTTTTTAAACTAGTTTTGAGTTTTGGCCTGTTTTGTTTATCCCCATCTTGTTTTCCTTCCAGGAAGGCTAAGCGCTGGGTGGAGCCCCTGTGAGAGGAGGCTGCTGGGGACCCTTCCCACGTACCCCCTTCACAGACAGATTCTCTGGCCACTCTACCACCTCAGCATGAGGTCACCCCAACGGGCCAACACGCCCCAGGACCTCTCCGTCCTCCGGGGTTTGGCCGCCTGGCTGTCTGCTGCAGTGCACATTCCAGAGGGCTTGCTGCCTCACTGGCTGATACCACGAGGCCTCCCAGAGGGCCTCTCACCAGCTCTGCCTGCAGCCATGGCCAACAGAGGGCACCTCACCACTGTGCCACAGCTGGCTTTCACTCGAGCTCTTGCTAATTACCGCCATTGCTAAACTATTCCTTGTGGTTATAGCATATTTTTATAAAATTGTTACTTGTATGAATGACTGTGCATACACTGTGCTTTTACACTGAAATATGTGCATATGGTTGTATGTTGTGTAATGTATCCAATGAAAAGTAGCTAATGAGAACCTGCACACACATGCACAAACACAGACCCCTGTGGAATGAAGGGACTGTGGCTTTTCATCAGTGCTCCTCAGATCTGGTCCCAGAAGGCCACAGCATCTGCTGGTTTTTTCATTCAACCCCAATGAAGCAGGTGAGGTTTGTTACATTGCACAGCTTTCAACTGATGTTATATAAAAACCATGCAGCTCCATGAGACCAATGCTGATGACCAGTGCTTTACAGGGATACCACATCTTCACCTGCATGCAACCACACCTTACTGCACCTTAAATGTTACCACACCATAAAATTAACATTTCACCAAATTTTACCAAAACTTGCTGCACTTTGCCAAAACTAACCAAATTTCACCAAAGCTTGCCGCACATTACCAAAACTAACCAAATTTCACCAAAGCTTGCTGTGCTTTGCCAAAACTAACCAAATTTTACCAAAGCTTTCTGCCCTTTGCGAAAACTAACCAAATTTCACCGAAACTTGCCGAGCTTTGTCAAAAGTAACCAAATTTCACCAAAGCTTGCCGTGCGTTGCCAAAACTAACCAAATTTCACCAAAACTTGTTATGCTTTGCCAAAACTAACCAAATTTCACCAACACTTGCCGCGCTTTGCCAAAACTAACCAAATTTCACCAAAACTTGCCGTGCTTTGCCAAAACTAACCAAATTTCACCAAAACTTGCTGTGCTTTGCCAAAACTAACCAAATTTTACCAAAACTTCACTGCATTTTACTGACACTTGCCATACCTCATCATAGCTAACTGTTAAAACTGCTATATAGAAATAACCAAACAAGAACTTGTACATTAAGGATGGTGCGAGCTTGAGAGCGAAAAGACCTATTCTCCCCATCTTTTCCCCTATATCTGACATTTGTGATCAGAGTCTCCACTGTGTGAAAGTGGGCCCACTGGCAGTAATACCAGTGTCTTTCTACTACTCAATCACTCTGCCTCCCTCCATCTCTCCCCTCCTCTCTCTCCTTTTCTCATTCTCTTATACCCTGTCCCTCTCTCACCCTTCGGGCCTCTCTGAGAGTGGGTGGGTCCTCGGTGCGGGCGGGGCTCATGTCTGCACAGTGGGCGGTGTCGCTTATGACAATGGCTCTGTCCTTGTCCGCCATGGTGGTGCCGTTGCGGAGCACACTCAGTTCATGCCATGGGTCGATGTCCCCTGGGGAAAAGGTGTGCAAGGGTTAAACTCCAGTTTAATCACAGTCAGAGCCCACTCTCCCTGCGCCTTACCGTTCACATACGGCCCCCTCTCCCTGCGTCTTACCGTTCACATACGGCCCCCTCTCCCTGCACCTTACCGTTCACATACGGCCCCCTCTCCCTGCGTCTTACCGTTCACATACGGCCCCCTCTCCCTGCGTCTTACCGTTCACATACAGCACCCTGTGTGTTCTGGGGTGGTCACCGCCGTAGTACTGGTTGGTGAAGGCGATGCTGGATGGGAGGCTGCTCTGAGACACCCCAAACAGCAGGGGGCAGAGTTCAGTCTGAGCCTGTAGTGTCAGCATGCGGGAGAAGGGGCAGGAGGCGTCCTCACAGGTCTGGTCTGTGGTCAGAGAGGGTACACACAACAACAGTCCACTTCACAACCAAACTTTTATGTAGATAACAGCTATGAAAGGGCTGCAATATTCTGGGACTCAAGCTGGACTGATGTATACTGTTCTACACATCTACACCTGTATTACTCATGTCGTACCAGAGATGCAGGTGTGTAGGAGTAAAGAAATATGATTTCTTATATGGCTTCAATTCAGGTAACCAGTAACCCCTGTAACCAACTGGAAGCCCCTGAAGTTCAGAGAGGACAGTGGAAGTGCAGGAGTGGAGCATCTGGTGAGAGTGGAGTATCTGGTTAGGCTTTAGTGTCTGCGTTGCCACTTGCTTGCCCACTTACAGTAGCCAAACTCGGCACAGGTCTGGTAGTACCACTGCCTCTCTCCAAAGCCAGTGGGCTTCACGGTGGTGTTGTTCAGATCCAGGATGTTCTGCTCACGAGAGGCCTGTAGACACGGCTCCTCCATGGCTGTCTGGTATACCTAAAACACAGACCTGCATTACTGGACCCCAGTGCTGCTCATTCAAATCACAGTAAGCCACACCTCTGTTCCACTTTGAGCTGCCATGGAAAGGAGAGAAAATGCACAAGAAAGCGTACCCCCACCAGCTTCACCAGCCTGTCGTAGGCCTCCTCCTCCTGCTCATACTCCTCACTCTTATTGGTCAAGATGGTGCAGAGCTTCTCGATGCTCAGTGGCGCCCCCTCTCTGTTGTACTGCACGGTTCCCATGATGATATCAGCCAGGCTTTCCACAAGCTCCGTCTGGTCCTCCTCATCCAAGGGCTCACAGGTTTCAAAGTCCTTCTGCAGACGTGTCTCATTTCCCCCCAGGAGATTTGCCTCTACTGCTGCAAACGCCTCCCATACTGCATTCACACACTGCGGAGTGGGAGAGAGAGCGTCAACACACCCCCTATACTACACACACAATACACACACGCGTGCGCACACACACACAGAGGGCCAGGAGAGAGAGTGTCAACACACCCCCTACACTACACACACACACAGAGGAGTGGGAGAGAGCATCAACACACCCCCTACACTACACACACACTGAGGAGTGGGAGAGAGCATCAACACACCCCCTACACTACACACACACTGAGGAGTGGGAGAGAGCATCAACACACTCCCTACACTACACACACACACACTGAGGAGTGGGAGAGAGCATCAACACACCCCCTACACTACACACACACACACTTACCTTCTCTGAGCCCCCAACAGCTTCATCCATCAGACTCAAACCCACAACCTAAAACACAATGTCCATTTTGTTAAACCCATAAAGTAAATCCATCACCCATTACTCTCTTTGCCTGCAACTGTGGATGTCCAGCTGCGCTGTACCTTATTGTAGCCGGAGAAATCCAGTTTGGCTTTGACAGGAGCAGAGGAGGCCACAGCACCGTAGATGAGGTGAGGGAACTGGAACAACACAATAGGAGAGGCCATGACAGCTTGCACTGACAGAGACATACACTTCCACACTGGAACAAGAATTCGTGTCAATCATTACTGTGCCTTTAAATCATCCAGAGGCTCTCAGACCATGTAGGTGACAGCTGCTAATGTGTCACTAGCAGAGGTGAACACCCAGCTGCATAGATTAGTACCATGTACACCTGGTCTAATGCACAGGTTTTTAAAGGTCACGTTTTAGTGCCATTGGGATGATGGACCACCTGCTACTGATGGAATGCACTGACTGAGTGAGGCGCTGTGTGACTGTGTGAGGCGCTGTGTGACTGTTTGAGACGCTCTATGACTGAGTGAGGCGCTGTGTGACTGTGAGACGCTCTATGACTGTGTGAGGCGCTGTGTGACTGTGTGAGACACTATGACTGTGTGAGGCGCTCTATGACTGAGTGAGGCTCTGTGTGACTGAGTGAGGCGCTGTGTGACTGAGTGAGGCACTCTATGACTGAGGCGCTGTGTGACTGAGTGAGGCACTCTGACTGAGTGAGGCGCTGTGTGACTGTGTGAGACGCTCTATGACTGTGAGACGCTGTGTGACTGAGTGAGGCGCTCTATGACTGAGTGAGGCTCTGTGTGACTGAGTGAGGCACTCTGACTGAGTGAGGCGCTGTGTGACTGAGTGAGGCACTCTGACTGAGTGAGGCGCTGTGTGACTGTGTGAGACGCTCTATGACTGAGTGAGACGCTCTATGACTGTGTGAGGCGCTGTGTGACTGAGTGAGGCACTCTATGACTGAGTGAGGCGCTGTGTGACTGTGTGAGGCACTCTATGACTGAGTGAGGCTCTGTGTGACTGAGTGAGGCGCTGTGTGACTGAGTGAGACGCTCTATGACTGAGTGAGGCTCTGTGTGAGGCGCTCTATGACTGTGTGAGACGCTGTGTGACTGAGTGAGGCTCTGTGTGACTGTGTGAGACGCTGTGTGACTGAGTGAGACGCTCTATGACTGAGTGAGACGCTCTATGACTGTGTGAGGCGCTGTGTGACTGAGTGAGGCGCTGTGTGACTGTGTGAGATGCTGTGTGACTGAGCGAGACGCTCTATGACTGAGTGAGACGCTCTATGACTGTGTGAGGCGCTGTGTGACTGAGTGAGGCGCTGTGTGACTGAGTGAGGAACTCCATGACTGTGTGAGGCGCTGTGTGACTGAGTGATGTCTCACTGCATTGTTGCATACTAACTAAAATGCTAATTTTGAGCATAGCATCCATGATTCTGGAAGTTTGATCTGAATGTGAATATGTTTCACAGTTGGTTATGTTGTACCTTGCCTCGGAGCCAGGCAGACAGGGCGCCAGGGTAGGACCCCCCAAAGCTGATCCAGGTGTTTTTATGGGTCAGTTCGTAGTGGTCTCTGATGTAGTGGTGAAACGCCACAAGGTCTGCCAGACTGTGAGGAAGAACATGAGGCCTTTCAGCACAGAGCCACCCTCTCATCCTCACCAAAAGCATTTTAATTTTTAAAAGGGATCTCCAGTGACATGTGTTTCCTCTCCTCTCCAGCTCGTCCCCCTAACGCTCTCTGCCACTGGGCAGGTCTCCTCTAGCCCCTGCACTGTGTCCTCCCCCTGATCTCCAAATCTTTCCTGGTACACCCCTTCTTCTCTCCCATTCCCTCACTCCTGTGCATTTTTCTCACCCTTCTTAACAGCTCCTTTCCTCCCCTCACCCTTCTCTCCCTCCCTCCCTCTGCCAGACTCACGCCTGTTGGCTGGACAGGTAGCTGAGCTGCTCGGTCTCCAGCCCATCAGGGTTGATGCTCTCCCCATAGAAACGGTGCTCCAAGGCCAGCAGCAGGGCCCCATGCTCCTCTGCCATGTCCACATGGTGACCTGGGAGTAGGGTGAGACAGCGGAACACAGCTACTGCTCACTGGCCAATCAGGAAGCACACAGCTATGGCTCATTGGCCAATCAAGAAGCAAATAGCTATGGCTCACTGGCCAATCAGGAAGCACACAGTTACATCACACTGCACCGATCTACAACACACACAATTGAAATACACACATCTACAGTTTCCTGGCCAGCCTGGAGCACATCTCATCCACAGTATCCTCGAGGACATACGAGTGCTTTTCTCCACTTCATTTTGCTTTGTGTAATGTGTGTGCTGCCATGTCCACATGGTGATCTGAGAGCACCATGTTTTTGGAATTTATGTTTCTTTCCTCCCAATTTTTCCTGCTCATGAACTTGTTGGTCTCCAGCAAGCAACCATCTACTGCCGACTTCTGGGGGAGGAAATTGTAAGCCACACTGCAGACACAGGCATGCTGCCCATGTTGTGCTGGTGGGGTGCTGCTGACAGAGGAGGAGGATACTGGATGATAGGAAGGAACACACCTGTGACCACATCCATCATGGAGATGGCAGCCTCTCCTCCGATGTACAGGAACACGGGCCCATCTGGACGGTCCCAATGCTCCTCGTTCACAAAAAACCTCTGAGAGAGAGAGACATCACATTATTTCCTTAAGAGATCTTTACTTCCCTGCAGAGAGTGAACAAGCCGTTAGAAATGAGCAAAAGAACAAAGTAAACACAAAGTATGCTGTGAGCCTGCATGTGCATGCACAATATGGATAAATATTCAGATGTAAACCTGAGAAATGCTATCAGTTCTTTGAGTTTAAATTTTTCTGGCCAGTCAGTGTTATAAAATAAGTTTCCAAAAACCTACTGGTAGTAACATGTTTTTAACATGAGCATGTCCATAGCTAGCCAGGAGGATGTGAGAGCAGCAGTACGGTGTATGCTCTGATACCTGCTGGTATGATGCATGTTTAAGAGAGATGTGTGAGAACCTTGCACAGGACTCAAAGCCTCCTGCAGAGCTGGTCATAGCTGTATGTGGGTATCACTGAGCGTGTCTTCAGCACTGAGAGAAAGTATAGAATTATTGTCTGATTATTGCATTTGTTGTAATTTTCACATTAAATTATTTCAGATGATTTTGTGTGCGTGCTTCTTTGTTTGTGTGGTGTGCCAGGCAGTTCCCTGCCCCCGACCAGCACGGCTGTTTGTAACTCTGGCCCCTGCCCTCAGAGTGAGTCTGCGAGCACACTGGCTGAAGAGGCAGATATGCCACAATTTTAAAAAAAAACTGACAATAATGTTTAATTTTATGAAAACCAAGCAGATGGAAAAGACTTTTCCTCGTAGTGTGCGTCTGCATTCGTATACCTGAGGAATTGTCTCAGTCACTTGGCTGTCAAAGTGGTCCAGCCGCTGATGGATCACGCCTTCCTTCACGTCACTCATGAGCCGATTACCGGACACCGCGCGCATAAGCAGGTGCTCTTTAGCCCTCTGGTACTGGAAACGATGGACATGGTCTCTCAGCTTTCTCATAACCCGGCCTGAAAGACAGCAATGATGGTTCCACATGAAGATATCGATCTCACGAAGGGCATATGAAATGATGAATTATCAAACCATTTTCATTAGAAAGGCAATGGATCTCCTGTTGGCATCTGCAATAACGTGCCTTTCATAGCTCTCAAAACGGGATCATTTAAAAACATTTTATCAGTTTTAAACTTGCATACAACCTATCTCTGTTGTCAGGAATCCAAATAATCCGCTGCGTGCATTGGCAGTATTTCAGAACATGTAAAATGTTTTAATGTCTGTAGCAGATAAGACGCAGCCAACTCAACTACAGCTACTATCTGCGCTAGCCACGCGTTACAGGATACGTGTTTTTATTTACCTTCCCATCACTCGCAGTTATGTATTTTCACAGGATTTCCAGTCAAGTGTTTCTACATTATTAATAAATTTGCGACAGAATTGGGGAAAAGCTCTGGCCAACTCCAATTCCAAGCCCCCTCAAGTAACTAATTGATCGATTATTTATGGTTACATTGGACAGTAGTCTTCATATTTAGATGGAAATAATACACGGAAACAAGTTTCCTCTATGGAGTAAGGACTCAAAGTTGTGCAAATTTGGTCATTTCCATTAAAGAAAAGTTGAAATTAAATTTTTGGCATAAAGTCAATATAGAATTGCGTTCAAACTAATAATGCAAAAGGGGAAGTTAAAGTCCTTAACGTTTGTGAAAACGAAACTGGAACAATAACTGATGTAACAATCTGTCACGAGTATCTTAGCCAGATGATCTTTTATTTTATTTTAAAATGAACTGAGTAACGACTCACCTGAGCAGGCGAAGTTGACGAGTAAAAGCCAGGAGAAGCACCGTATGAGAGAGAAATGCATGCTGCCGGCTGCAAACAAATGTCACTTGGAAATCAGTGTAGGCGAACTGCAGCTGTGACAGGAAGCCACCCTCCAGAATAATCAGTCGCTGGTCACCTGCTTCGTGATACTTTGTAGCCCTTCAACAACCGCACACGACGGAAGGTACACGACAAATAACTGAGCAGCTATCAAGCTATCAGCTATCAAGGGCG
>JAFBMS010000296.1:152500-225000 GCA_019788955.1 Albula glossodonta
ACTATCAGCAAAAAGCCATTTCTATACCTGCTGTGAATATTTTGCCAGCTCCAGAAACCACAACAACCCGACACTCTGAGTCCAGGGCAATCTGTGAGAAGCAGTCCACCATCTCACTGGACAGGGGAGGGAGTGAGCGTGCAAGACAGACAATGTGACAGAAAACATGAGAAACCATTCATAAAATGTGTTTGTAGATGATTAAAAAACTTCACCTGCTAGGCTAAGAAATATCAGAGGTAAGTTAGTACACTGAGTGGAGTCCATCAGCAGGCAGCTTCCAATCAGGGTACTCATGGGCATTGAGTAAAACCTGGCATGGCTCAAAACACTGTGCATTGGGAACACCGCTGTCATACCTACATTGATGACCATTCAACAGAGTTTTCAACCCTCACATAAAATGTGCAGAGAGGCACAGAGCAGTCACTCTACCTCCAGAAGGCTCGGTTCATGGCATTGCGCTTCTCTGGCCGGTGGAGCTCCACGTGGGTGACGGCACTGGCTGGGTGGCTCACTGACAGCGTGGAGAAGGGGGGTGTGGGGCCCCCCGACACAGACATTGCTCTCACTGCACAGAAAGTTGGCTGCCACAGGCTCCTGTCTGACAGAGGGCGACCCCATAGGGGGAGGGGGTGGGGGGTGGGTGAGGAAAGACAGGCCTGGATTAGTAATAAAGCTAGGAGGGAACTCCTGGTGGTCCTATGAGCACACAGCTTTTTGTTTCCACCAATTAACCTTACTTAATTAGTTAGGTTTATGTAAAAACAATTGCCTTTCCGCTTGTAGATCAAACCACAGTACAGCATTCCATGCAGGGATAGAAGAGCAATCTACAGATGGGCATATCACGACATGTAACTAAAATGTTAGATTACATAGACGGTTTGGCTAAAAAAATATTTAGAGATTGAAGTTGGCATGAATTCCAGGAGCGATTACAGTTTCCTTGCCCTTCCCTGCCCTGCAGCCGTCTCCACTCAGTGCAGCCCAGTGTGCGTCGGTGTTGAGCGATCATGCACCGTCTTCTACGTGTGCGGCAAGCTTACAACAAACCTGTGCTGTCAAGCGGTGCGGAGAGCCGTCTGAAATGCACCGTGCTTGATTTGCTCACTACGAAGCTACGAGTACAGAGTGGGAATTAGTTTTGCTTAATTTGTAAATGTTTCTTCACTGCCCTTTAAGTGTCCTCTGCACACCACAACAGCATAAAAACAGTCGATACTCAAACTGACCTTTCACCTATTTATGATGAGGTACAATACAAAATCGCATGCAAAATACAAAACAAACCCAAAATAGAGCTCAGACCGCCAGCAAATTCCACAACTTTCATCCGTCAAACAGTATCCTGTTTCTCAATGTGGTGGTAAATACTGCGCAGTAAACCAACTAGTTAGCCACCACTATGTAATTAAATAACATTCATCAGCATACACGCTACACACAAAAGAACTTTTTTTCGCATTTTTCGTGGCTCCTGGTCTGCAGTACTTTGCATGTAACAGGTCTTTCCGTTTCAGTTAAAGTAACGCTAGCTAGCACTTGGTAAAGCAAAACTAGCCAAAACAAAATCAAAGATAGCTTGCATGCCTTTTCGTTATTCAGCGTTTGCTATCTTGCTAACGTTACTAACTCTGGGAAGTCATGGCTATTAGCTCCCCATTGTTATCGATTTACGTTAATTTAACTAATGTACGTAGTTACAAACAACATAAAAATGCGTGAGAGAAACTTACTTTTCATGAACATAGCCCTGAGAAGCGCTGCCATTGCCCTTCGCTCAAATTATCGACTCAGAATACCAACAAGACTAACATCGAAAGCAGGGAGTGTCCCCAAGTACGGTAAAAATTCAATTCCTGTTGATAATGCAGCGAAGTGATTAAATCGTCTAAAATTGATACAACCCCCCTGCTCCACTTTCCACATTACACCTAAGAGGCACATATATTTTCGTGGATTTAATGCAGCCGGTGGTGACTCTTTCGTTTCGATACCCTGTACTAATTATTTGATTGTCCCTAAATTCACTTCGACGGTGGTCGAAGAGGTCCAATTGTGACAGCCGTTCCAGGGTCGGTGTATATTAATATTGATCATACCCAAAACAATCACCCTAATCTTCGGTAAAGCCCAACTGGTTATCCTTAAACACTTGTTGAAATCCTAAAAAGCCACACAGTCCTTACTTTTTGAAAAGTTTTACCCTTAGGATGGGAAACCTCTTAAAACAGCAAACTTAGCATTTCCAAAGCGATTTTCCAGTTCAATTCCATTATAAGGGATAATTACACAAATGCAGATATTCTACAGAAATACATTACATTTTACTCCAAATATTCAGGTATTTTTGCAGGACACATAAGAGGCTTTTGTAGTAAAGGCTGACAATTTCATATATTGTAAGTGCTGAACAGCACATCCCCAATGTCCATCCCATCGCCAGGGACACAGTGTGTGTACCCATGGCCTCAATATGCAGGATGTGTCAGAAAATACATCAGTCTCCATTGTCTGATCACAGATTAAGTCCATCCATTGTGCTTGAAGAACTGGCACAGTACAATTAAGCATTAAACATTTAATGTTTAATGTTAAAATGTTTCTGGCACATTCTATGAATAAAACATTCAAAATAAAAAAAAAAAAAAAACTTTTGAAAATAATTCACAAGACAAGTAATCATTTTCCTCATTTTTATTTCAGAACAAACGTTTACTTTCAGAACAAAATGTTTGTCTTTCCTTCTTTTAGAAGGTAATATTTTTAAATTGTAGTGCTGAACACAGCAGAACAAATTTTCAAAAAAAATGGCAAACACAATTTTAAAAAATTCAAAGCAAAAAAATACTGGTACAAAAGCTTTTTCTTTTCTCTCCATCAGCATCAGTCATTCTCTCGTCCAACCTTCACTAACTAAAGCTTCACTAACGAATAAAGACAATTCAACAAGGCCACTGGGACCAACACACACATACTGCGGTTATGGACATTAAGGGCAGATATATATGGGAGGAGGGTCCAGCTATGGCGATGACATAGTTGCTATGGGTGCAATCTCCATGGTGACACCGGGTGTTCAGTTTGCATGCTGCGCAGTGGAGAAGCATAGCTTCAGCGTGTATGGGTATGGGCCATCTGCAGAAGAGAGGAAGACAACATTACAAATCAGTAATGCAAAAACAAATCCATTACACCTAAAAAACCATGAACCACCGTTACCACTGGCCTGAGGAATGGGCAGGACAGGGATAGGGGTTGTCAAGCTGACTGCGTAACCGAGCCCCAGACTGCGTAACTCACTGGGGTTCTTCATCTGGTAGTGGTTGATCATGGCCAGCGCCTCCATGGCGTCGTTGATGGACTCCCACTCCAGCAGCCCGGACGAGCTGCGCTCACCTGGACCCCCACCTGTGTGGCGGGAAACGGGCCTGTTTACCAAGAGGCAACACGCACACACTCTCACACGCACATGCACTCTCGCACAGTAGGGGTAGTGAAGATTTAACAGACTGGACAGAGCAGAGCTTGGGTGGTGCACTTACTCTTTCCGGTGAACAGTTTGACATTGGAGGGACTCTTCACCCCGAGATCCTCACAGATCTGAGAGAGAGAGAGAGAGAGAGAGAGAGGGTGAGAGCGTTAGCTAGCGTTATATTTTCTTACTCACTATAGCTGAGTTGATAATGATGTATGATAGTAATAGCTATTTGCCGAACTTTACACAATCTTAATTTTTTGGTTGTGTGTGTTATTTGTGCATCGACCCAGCTAGCTAACGTTAGCTAGCTGTAATTCACAACTGCTAGTTACCCCCCGCTGCCTACGTCGGTAAACTTGATAGCTCACAAGCTACTTACGCAAGTAGCGTATGTGTATTTAAATGTACGCAAGCGCATAACTGTCCAGGATCATGTGTGATCATGTGACAGCATTGTAACAAATAAGGGGGTGAAATGTCATATTGCTGACGGAAGAGGAAATAGGGGGTCGCAGGCAGTGCAGTTACACCGGCAGCCATTTCAGAGCACAGGCAGCCGGCAGCCATTTCAGAGCACAGGCCTTCAAACACACCTGTGTGAAGATCTCCACGGAGACGTCGGGCTGGGCGTTGAAGAAGTGCAGGACGTTGCTGGGGTGTTGGATGCGGTTCTTGGCTGCCTGCTCTGGGGAGGTGAAGCGGTTGTTGCGGGTGCCGTGGAAATCTTTGAAGCTGCTGGTGCCGTCCTCCAGCTCATAGGACTGACCCGGCATGATAGCCTGCTGCTTGGACACACTGCAGAAAGACGCTGGCTGACTCAGGCTGCCATCAGCTTTACACACTTTACAGCAACACACACACATTACTACAGCAACCACTAATCAGCCATAACCACAATATCACTACAATATGACTGATTTTACACACGAAATTGTGGTAACATTTCCATTAGACAGCTTCAGGGATACGGGTGGAAAGGCATCATTTAGCACTGCTCAGCTGATGAGTCAGAGCAAGTGCCTGCAGTGGGCCTGTCCCTGCAGGAAACTCACCAGACATTGAGTTTCTGTCCAAACAGGAAGTTGTTGTTGAGGTGTGTGATGGCGCGGTCCACAGCATAGCAGTCGCCCATCTCCACCATGGCCGCACCCGGCTTGCTCTTCATGAACTTCACCTGCACAGGTAAGACAGGTGAAGGAAGGTGTTACCACTACTGCCAATACCTGAGCGCTGGCAAGTATTTCATTATTCTGTTTAGGGTATGCTTCAGACCAAACTTATGTTTACAGTTTCTTTCATTTATATTACTGAAGGAACTAAGCAACCTGAGCTAGGATTGTGACCTGTAGCCCGGCTCCCTGCCTGGCCTCCCGTGCTACTCACCCGCTCCACGTTGCCATAGAGACAGAAGACATTGAACACCCTGTCAGCATTCATCTTGGAGGGCTCCAGGCCATACACCATGACCACTGGGGAGTCAGCATGGGGGCTGTACTCTCCGGGAGGTGGTGGGGGAGGGGGATGCCCATACTGGGGGCCCCCATAGCGCTGGTTGTGTCCCCCCCGACGGGGGCCGCCCATGGGGGGCCCCATGCGACGGCCCTCATAGTGGGGGGGTGGAGGCGGGCCATAGCTCTCATCATGGTAGTGCCCATGGTAGCCCCCCTGTGGGCCAGCTGCAGCAGAGAGCACAGAGAGGGGGGTGAGGGGGGGCAGGAAAAGCACAAGCACAGATACATAAACACAGAGTCATTCCCCCCCGGACCAGCCCAGCCCCTACGCAGGGATCTGCCCCTGAACCAAGATTAAGGAGCCGAGACGGTCAGCTCTACCAAATATTATGGAAATGTCCAAATTTCACCCACTTCCAAATATTCAGCAGTTACCTTGTCAACTCCTTAATGGCACTGTAGGACAGAGCCCCAGGGCGGGGAGGGTACGCACTAACACACAAAGAGCTTTATAGAGGGAAAGGTACACAGCACCTCCTTGCTGCCACTGTACTGTAACCTGTGTGTTGCTGCAGCTCATAGGGAGCTGACTGTGAGCTCTGTGAACGTGTGTGACTGCAGGGTCTCTGCGTGAAGGACTGGTCCCTCGAGAGCCTTACCATACTCTGGAGGGTGGTCTCCCAGCAGAGCCGGCTGCCGCGGACGCTTGTTGGAGTTGGCATTCATATCTGAGAGGCGAGAGAGGGGGGAGGGAGGAAGAGGAGGAAAGGAAGAGGAGAGAGAGCGACAGGTGAAACAGCTGAGAAGCGACAGGAAAAACAAAAGATTGCAACAGCTGCAACAGCAGTCAACTTCCATTTAAGGCTTGAGGAAACAGACTGACAGAGAGAGGAGAAGAATAAAGAACATACAAAGGAAGGCGGCAGGCACATTGAAATTGCAGGGTCAAGTTATGTCTAAATATCCTTCAAAAACTCAAGGATCCTTCACAATGCACACTGAGGATGCTAATGATACTGAGCTGTGGAGTCATTACCTCCCTGCCTCATGCCTCTCTATCCCACCTAAGGCTCCATGTGAGTGCGGCTGGTCTAAACCACGCCTGCTCAAGGCAGCAGTAGGAGAAGGGTCAGTTGGACCTCACTGGGTAGGGGGCAAAGCCAAAACCAGAGAGGCTGCAGGGACGGTTTAATGGTTTGGCCTCTGAGGTCCTCAGTGTGTCTGGGCAGGGGGGGGGGCAGGGGATATAATACTAGTAACAGCCACACACCTTGAGCACTGCTCCAATTTCCATCTCCTTCTGCATCTGTGTAGGCACACACACACATACACGTCAAACGCAGCGGGGCCAGCCTTACACCAGCAGAACCCTCCCTTTTACTGTGGCATTCAGGGGGTCATGTTCACTCTGCACCAAATCAACGACCCAAAGGAAAAGCCTACAGTGCAATCCTGCAGTACAACCTACGTTAGTTTAAAACCTTTTATTTGGACAAATGCAACCAAAATGTAACAGTTGCAAACATATGGCTTTAAAGAAACTGAAAAGCCCCACAGATTAAGGGGGGGGGGGGGGGGGGGGGGGAAACTAAAACCTTGGATGCTTTAAAAAGATTTCCTGTGAGGAGTTATTGTAGACAGATCTCACTGTGACCCTTCCCATGCACTGAACCACTGTTTACCTTTCCTGCCATGGGCACCACCTGTGCTCTTCAGTGTCACGGCACCTGCTCCTGAAGCAGCAGCTACAGCAGGCCTGCTGAACGCTGGAGATGCTGCTGATCTTTAGACAGCTCTGCACTACAGGAACGTTACGCCTTACGCTCATCCCGACATACAGACGGCCAAAACGGCTCGATTGACGATCAGCCAGCGATAAACATGAGGGCATAGTCCTAGGGTTTACCCTTTATGCCATGCCTTCAAGTGACCCCCATAATGGCAGGGGCTGAGCAGACGCCTGTATGACTGTGCCATTAAACTCTGCTTGGCCGCCATGTTGTGGCACAGCTTAAGCTCCAGCAAGCCAAACGTCACACCACTGCGAACGGCTAGTGCACATAAACGACTGTGGCTGAACAAAGCACTCAGCCTCTAAACAGAAATGTAATATGTACCTGTATCTAAGGGCTGGCAGCTGCAAAGCCGCACTGTCTCCTCCGCATTTTGCCAGCATCCAATCACAGCCCTTTCCTCAACAGCAAGAGGATCTTACCCAGAAAACCTCACGGCAATCATCAGAACTCACTGCAGCACCATCTTCACCTGAGCAATGCACCAGAGCTAGCCCAAACCAACATGATCCTACCTACACCTGAGCAATGCACCAGAGCTAGCCCAAACCAACATGATCCTACCTACACCTGAGCAATGCACCAGAGCTAGCCCAAACCAACATGATCCTACCTACACCTGAGCAATGCACCAGAGCTAGCCCAAACCAACATGATCCTACCTTAAAATGGGTCTTCTGAATCATGAACATGACCACCTAAATATCCAATTATTACGCCAACAGTTTCAAACTGTCACAACAGGTATTATTTTTCCCAGTTAACATTGCTGGTAAAATTTACACTTTAAAATAAAACTTTACTATTCCAAATTACTAGTAACAAAGACAGTGCCATTCTTTAGGTGAAAGAGTGACGGCATCCCTTCCCTGAACAGGACCTACAGAGCAGGGCTGAACCTGACACACCGCTGATTTGGATGATTTTCTATCCAAAGTTTAGCACCATTTTGTACAGATTATGCAGATGGGATCACAGTGGGGTACTGGAACACGTGGAACACGTGGAACACACTGGACTGCCATGGCAACTTTCTAACACACAGTAAGAGGCAACGGCTCGCTCATCTTCATTTCATTCCCCCAGCAGCAACACAGAATTAAAAAAAAAAAAACAGATCTGACACCACCTAGTGGGACAGGAAAAGTATTGCGGTCTTTATTTGTGTCAGTCACAGGACCAGAGTCTTACAGAATATAAATATCATAAATAAAACACTGTGCATTTCTACAGCCAGGCCAACCAGTCTGAGCCCCAAGAGTTTGCCAGTCAGCCGTTAGGCCGGCACAAGCACGAGTCCAGATTCAACCCCTCTAGGGGAGACAGACTGCAGGTTACACCCACGCTCTGGTGGCAGGCTGTGGGGGGGGGGGGGGACCCCACCCTAACTCAGAGCGGTCTGATGAGGACCGGTGGGTTAGACCAGGCTGGAGGTGCGGGTACGGCATGAGGGAAGTGCCACTCATGCGAGGGACAGGCTGTGACGCGCGAGGCACTGCTGCAGACGGGCTCGCTCTGCTCTGGCCTGGCTGTGGAAACGCACAGCCTCCGACACCAGCTACCTGAGAGAAGTGCTGATGCAGGAGGACCCGAAAAAGGACTGAGCTTCAGTCAAGCAAGAAACTCCCACAGCAGCCAGGTCACATTTACAGAGTATTCATTCACAAAAAATAAGAATCACACAACAGGAGAAGTGATTTTTTAGACAGAACTTGGGGGTTACTTACAGCACAGATTATATGGGCAGAGGGTGAAGGCAGTAGCGATTGCTGCTTTGGAGGGCTGTTTGGGACTGCGCCACCTTCACTCCGCTTTCATTTCACTCTTTCCTCATTCCTTCCATCCTCCTCTCCACTTATCAGTTTAAGCAAATGTTTGGCTCTTCTTGACCGTAGAGGAAGCAGGTTTTTTTTGGCATTTGCCGTTGGTGCTCTTGGTGGAGGTGGCAGACAGTTGTTTGTGTGAAAATAGTTATCTGCTTACCGTGCTTCAACCGCATAGCAGACATTTTGCACGGATGTCCTCAGACACACAATGCCAAACCTGCATCACATGGGAGGCGTTACACAGGCGTCAAGACCGCTCAAAAGCACACACGCTGTATTCAGAACAGACAACTGCTTTTGGAAATGCAGGACAGAGGGACAGGAGAGGGGGAGAGGGTCAACACAGGGATGGAGGGAAGTTACAAGAACAGGTGGAGGTGGGGTGAGGGGAGGGGGGAAAAAAGCACCTGATTCCATGAAGTAAGGCAGAGGTTTGGAAAGGCGTGGAGTTTGTCTGTTGTCTGCCTCTGTCTGTCTGTGCGTATGCTTGTCATGTCTGCTGAGGTGTTCTTCCTTTGTCAATATCCCCGTTTGCTTTGTTTTTTTTTTATCTTTATTTTTTAACTTGTGGCGCTCCTTCCCGTGTGCTCGCCACGCGTGTGTCTCTGCCCCCCCGGTGGTGGCGCGGTGTGGGACGGCGTCTCGTCTGTGGGTGGGGCGGGGTGGGAGTGGTGGACTGTGTCGGCGTGTTTCTGCCGCGCTCAGCAGGAGCGCGTCCCGCAGCCCCCCCACCCCCAAGGCGAGGGGGGGAGGAGCAGAGAAGGCTCTTTGTGTGATGTCATGACAGCCTCTGTGTCTTGTGTCGGTGGTTTTCATTGGTTTTTCAGTGTGAGTAGCTCTGGTCCCCTCCCTCTGATTCCCCTTCTCAGGATGGGTGTCAGGCAAAAGGTCCTCTGACGGCAGAGAGGTGACGGCTCAGGGGTGTGATTTTTTTTGAGGGGGAGGGGCGGATCGCGGGTGGAAGAGGCTCAGAGAATAAGTGTGAATCAGTCAATTCCTGATTGGGACTTGCAAAAGTGGAGGGCAGGGAAAGGTTATCTTAGCACCAACGTACGTCTGACCCCTGCCCCCAGAGAAACATGTGGTGTGGAGAGAACAGGTAGGCTTTGTCGCTTGTCCATGGCACTGTAGCTGTGCTGTTGTAGTAGATGAAGTAGGAATGTCAGTTTTAGCAGAAATACATACATGTCTGTGGAGTGAGGATGGGAATGTTTGTTCTCGTGGTCTTGGTGGTGTCTCTATCCCTCCCCTTTTGTCTTGAGACGAAAAGGGTATTTTTATCTTCTGTTTGATAAGAGGAACGCGTAAATGCTGTCCTTGCGGGAGCAGGCGCAGTGGAGGTGTGGAGAGGGTGTAACTCGCAGCAGTGTGCCTCCTGATGCCAGTGCGGAATGTTTGATGCCCCAGTGTTCCGCTGTTACCGAGCAACCAGCTGAGCTGTAGCGGCTGGTGTTCTGCTTTGAGTTGCCTGCATACTTATATATATGTGCTGGGCAAGGGTGAGAGGAGCAACCAGCCTTCCACTGAGCAGCGATTACAGCACACTTCAGCCAAAAAACATGCCCCCTACATCCTGCAGCTGACTCGCCTTCAGTCACATCCAGCCTGACTGCCACACACTATTAGCTCACTGAGAAACATTATTCCAAAGGCTCCTTAACATGCAGAAATACCTTAACTGAAGGTTTTTAAAAACTACTGCTATACACTTTCCACAGTAGGGTCTACAAGAGTAAATGATAAAATTCTCAATGATAAAATGTGTTTTAACATTCAAGAGTATTTATTCAAAGCTTCGTACATCTGGTTTACAAGATTCAAAAAGCAGAGTTGCACCATCCACCTACAGTGAAATTCTCCACTAAACTACTCAAACCCACAAAGAAAAAGATGGGCTCGGCTGAGTAAGACAAAAGATATGAAACAGCCCAACTGAACACAGTTCTGATCGTTTGAGACAGGGAGACGCAGACACCACAAACACTCCACTTTTACAAAATTTAAGAGCATGTTTGCAGCAAGGACCTTCCGGTGTGAACCCAAAACCAAAGCACACCAAGTAGAGCCAGACACAACCCAAAACAAAGGTCAAGTCCTTAAATCATTCCAAACATTCCCTCAGTGCTACACAGCCTCTCTCTACAGACAAAGGAGCCAACGGTCACAATTTCAACAAGTTTCAGAGTCCCTAATTGACGCTTTGCCCCCTCTGGGGTAGAAAGGAAACCAACCAAGCCGGTTCCTGGAGGTAAACCAGCCCCCGTCCCTCACACGGTCACTAAAGGAGCACGGCACAGTACCAGCCATAACATACAGCGCGCAACAGTCCGATAGCAGGAGTGTCTAAACGAGAGGATGGGGCGGGCGGTGCTGTGTATGCGCACATGCACGTGTGAATGTGTGTGCGCCTGCGTGGTGCAGGCCCGAGGTTGCTCCTCCCAGCCCTGTGGTGTGTCTGAGCAGAGCGCTGCAGTGTGGCTTTAGACAGAGGACAGGACCACACACCGCGGGTCGCTTCAGCCGAAACGCCACCGAGACAAGTAATCTCACTCGCTGCACACCCCCACCTCCCTGACTTTAGCACTCTCCAATCGTGTCAAATCACTCTGGAGGTGGGGGGGCATACAGTGGCTGCGTCAGGCAGCCCCTGAACTCAGTGGCAGTACTACTGAAGACATACCCTACCCCCCCCCCACCCCCCACCCCCCACAGTGGCAGTAAGGGTGCTGAGTAGAGAGACAGGGGGCAGTCCGGCTGCTGGGTTACCTTGGCCGCTCAGGTTTGGGTTGGTGTAGTCCCAGGTGTCCTGGTCATTCTTGAACACATTGAGGCGTGTCGGCTGCAGGACAGCAATAAAAAGTAAATAAGGACATTTTCATTTCCCATCGGGCTCTGCGCTGGAGGCTCATGGGAGAGAGCCAGAGCTAACCAGCCAATCACAGTCATCAGCAACACCATGATTAACTGCACTGAGCGCTGGGCCACAGCCGGCACAGGCAGCAAGCGCGCTGCAAAGGAGACAGGACCGCGGCGCACCCTCACCTTAGCGTACTCGATCTTCAGGGTGCAGCATCCCGAGTAGATGTCGGCACCATTGAGGGAGGCCTTAGCTCTCTGAGCACTCTGCACAGAGTCGAACGTGCGGCCAGTCAAGGGAAAGAAACGCTGCTGCTTTTTCTCACACAGTTATTTACATCCATCACAAAATGAGGACTTTGCTGACACACACGATAACCTCTGAGCTACAAGCCCAGCTCCCTAACCATTATACTACACTGTAACCTCTGAGCTACAAGCCCAGCTCCCTAACCATTACACTACACTGTAACCTCTGAGCTACAAGCCCAGCTCCCTAACCATTATACTACACTGTAACCTCTGAGCTACAAGCCCAGCTCCCTAACCATTGCACTACACTGTAACCTCTGAGCTACAAGCCCAGCTCCCTAACCATTACATTACACTGTAACCTCTGAGCTACAAGCCCAGCTCCCTAACCATTACATTACACTGTAACCTCTGAGCTACAAGCCCAGCTCCCTAACCATTATACTACACTGTAACCTCTGAGCTACAAGCCCAGCTCCCTAACCATTATACTACACTGTAACCTCTGAGCTACAAGCCCAGCTCCCTAACCATTATACTACACTGTAACCTCTGAGCTACAAGCCCAGCTCCCTAACCATTACACTACACTGTAACCTCTGAGCTACAAGCCCAGCTCCCTAACCATTACACTACACTGTAACCTCTGAGCTACAAGCCCAGCTCCCTAACCATTACACTCCACTGTAACCTCTGAGCTACAAGCCCAGCTCCCTAACCATTACACTCCACTGTAACCTCTGAGCTACAAGCCCAGCTCCCTAACCATTACACTACACTGTAACCTCTGAGCTACAAGCCCAGCTCCCTAACCATTATACTACACTGTAACCTCTGAGCTACAAGCCCAGCTCCCCAACCATTATACTACACTGTAACCTCTGAGCTACAAGCCCAGCTCCCTAACCATTACACTTCACACACACGTAAAGGATATTCCACCATCGCCTGCACGCCGTTCTTGCGGAAGATTACGATCCTCTGGACGGGGCCACAGTTGTTACAGATTGTGTAAAGGACATCCTGCAGACAGGGGAATTAAGAGTTTCACAGCATGAGTGGCAGACCAGAGAGAGAGACTGTGTTCATGAATATATTTTATCAATAAATGTTACTTCATATCACAGTAATGTCAGAGGGTCTGCTTTACTGAATTACAAAAAAAATGTAAAATAATACATAAGTACCCAGGGTAAAGGCAAACTGCAATCTGACAGGACTGCCACAGTACTTGTATCTTTGCCAACCATTTTAAAAATTCAGCCACCCTAAATTCTTGACATACAGCAAAAACCGATAGCAGCATGAGGAATGCAGAAGGAAGCGCAGTGGGTGCGATTCTTCCCAGAGAAAGGTTTAGAAAAAACATCCAGGAAGATTTGCATGCATAAAATAGATTTGCAATGAAAGGATAAAATTCCAAACACAAATGCACTGTACTTATTCACTCAGTATGATCAGGAGAGATCTTCCTCATTTACATTTCAAAGGGCTTGCACTGAACACGCATAGTTTTCTACGGTGTCCTACAAGCCTAATTTAGGGCCACATTAAACTCATTCACACAACTTGCATCTGCTTGTATTACAACTGGCACTACTCAAACTCCACTTCCTGACCCATCTGAAGCTAAATGACGAGTGATGATTATAGCTTGCCTCCAAATCACAGAGGATTTGTGGGTGAGGACTGCAGTTACCATGGTGACAGGCTAGGCGCATAGTTACCGTGGTGATAGGGTAGATTGGGTTCATGATGGTGAGCAGCAGCACATTGTTGACGCTGCGGGAGTCGTCTGGGTCTCCAGGACGGGAGATCTTCTGGCTGGTGGAGTAGTTGACGAAGGCGGGGTGGCCGGCGATGTAGATCTGGTTGTCAGAGGCGTAGTTCACCGCATTGCAGGAGCCGTTCATGTCCTCATACTCCACTAGAGCCTGGCGCTTCTTGGGCATCACCACCACGTAGCTGGGAGGCGAGAAACAGGTTTCACATGTATGATTTATCACTCATGCATAGGTCTGCCAGAACTTTCAATTCTTATGCATGACACAGACATGAGAAGGCTGGCTTCCCTTCATAACCTCATAATGACACATCAATATAAAGAACCAGAATAAAAACATGCAGGCCACTTTAAATCAAGACAATGCCCGTTCAGCTGTAGATGAGCTCCTCGCAGTACTCTCCCTGCCATCCACATCAATAACAGATAAACACATTCAACATGAACAGTTCAACAGATTGCACTATAAAAGCCAAGGCATTCCCTGAGACAGCCCAGAGCACTGCAACCGGCTAATCATACCGTAATTTGCTCAAGAGAGTTTTGCACTTGTCATCACAAGCTAGGGAAGCATTCTGAAAGGTACTGAATAATAACCAATAATAAAGGCAGATATGCATTGTCATTATACTGGAGTAGTAGGACAGGCCTCACAGGATTCACTAGAAGATTACAAAGCACAAAGATGCATCTTGTAGCCCATAATCAGTTCTGGTAAGAGTGCAACAGTTGAGAAAATACAACCGCCTGCCACAAAGGTTGCATCATAGTGTCAGGGTCCAGAGAGCAGCAGAGCTGATTCACACACTGTCTACCTGATGGGTCCAAACTCCTGCAGCGCCTCCACCAGGTCGGCCTCCATGACGCCATCAACCAACCCTCTCACGTGCACAACTGGGGAGGGAAGGGTCTTATGCGGGTCTTCGTAGCCCTCCTGCAGACACAGTCATTTAACAGACGATAATAGTCATTACAAAGTGATTTACATGTGTTTCAGATATACATCAACATTTTTCATTCAGAACGAACTTATTTAATTTTAATATAATCTTACGGATTTCTCTGCAACCATATTTCGTTCTTAAGTGGTTGCTGTTGCAGTACACTAACGTTGCCTAGGGCACCTTGGACAATGAATGTACCGAATGAGTTCTCACACATTACACGAGTTATGCCTCCCCGTCGCTTGGTAACTCAATTCTAAAAACCAAGCATATCTACCGAAGTAACGCTGCCCACCAACAAAAGACTGGCTATCTAGGATGTATTTGCAAGCGAAGCTCTGAGATGGCTAGCCAGGCCTCACTTCAACCATGACTACTTACTACCGAGCAGAGGATTTCCATCGCCAGCAACTCTAACTATAACATAGATGGCAAACAGGCGAACATTACCTTCGGCACTAACGTTAGCAACAAAGGACACACATGTGAAGGGTACTAATGGAGCAGTTAGCTGCTGCTCATGGCATGCGATGCAGGAAAACGCATGCGAATGCTTTCCACGACGAATATAACCTATTAATGTCCATTTCAGCACATTAACAGATATAACTACAGAATTACTTGAAATGTTTACTTATAGGCGGTGGTGTAACTAGCCAAAGTTACCAGAAGTTCGCCCGGCCTAGTAACAACAAAATGCATGTGTGATAATGTAGGGCCTTTTCTCCAGGTCATTCATTCAATGCGTCTCGCTAGCTAGCAGGCTAGCTATTCTATAAGCTCGAACAGGTTACCGGGGCAATTATCAGGCAAAGGATATATCCGCGACAGCGTCGATCATATTGTACTTCCTAAACTACATAGCTAATGGTTCAACACTTAACTGCGCCCGTAACTTTCAGAGGTCAAATATATGAATTGTATTTATCCAGGACCGAAACACTAAAGCAATCCAGTGAGTTAGAAGCCCGCGCACACCAAATCTACCCAGCCGTAGTACCCTCACTACATCTCACGTTGAGATTAATAATTATGAACAAGGACCGATATAGTTCAATACGTTTTAAAGAAAACAATGTTATAATATATGGCGTAACATTTACCGTAGCCATTCCTCCGTCGCTATTATCAGTTTTCTGTCGCTTTGTTGCCCTTCCGCCCTCGTTATAATAGCGACCCGTCTGTGCAGCCATGTTGTCCCAGTTAAAACCCCTCTGAAGAGATGACGGTGAAACGAGATGGACGGAAAACGAAAGAAAAAGGAAGTACTTGACGTATAGGCTGGGTAGTATTATTGCGATCTCCAATTGGTTCAAGCCACCCGTCAATCTCAAAATCACATCAAATATTAACCAATGACAATCGGACAGTTAAACCAGTATCTCAGGATTGGACAGACAAGGATTTAAGATTTGAATCGTATCAAGTCAATGATCCAGTATCTCTGATTGCAACGCCCACGAAACACTATAATTGGATAATCTTATTTGGGATTGTAGTCCATGGACGACATTTCCGGCAGCGTGTGGGACAATTGAATTGTTCGAATTTGAAAGGAATTTTACTCGTTCTGTGAAAATGCATGAACTACCTATGCTGTAATAGTTTCTATGGGTTTATTAGTCCCTATGATTTAAAAATGAGCAGAACATTTACCTATCATGATTATATATAAACAACTCCCCCTCACGAGATCAAGTACGTTTTGAGTTTTACAATAATCAAGATACAAATTAATTTAACACAAATACATACGATCGTGTAAATTGCGTGGAAACAAGTAGCCTACCACCAAGTTCTTAAGGATACATCTGTTTATTTTTCAGCCAATCAGACACTTAAAAAGGCTGCGGCGAACTTCATTTGCTGCTTTTTCCAACGTTCTAAAACGCGTGCAGCAACAAACCACGTTAACACTGACAGTGCGGGTACTGATTACACCCCGTAACGCTGATATATGAAAGTGTATCAATTGCATAGTTTAAAGGGTACTTCAACAAATCGTTGAAAACTAATCCAAAAGGCTACATTGACCAGCCATTTTACAAACATCCTCGCGTCCACAGGATACTGCCTGCTCTATGCCATGCACAAGTTTTGCTATGGCCTACAAAAGGTTTACATTGCACTGAGGTAATGCCTTTCCCAGTTCAATGAATGACAAGGCATTCAGTGCCTTCCCATGTTATACTGGTTTGTTCATTGAGGTCATACAAGTGTTTGGACTGCATGCCACAAAAATTGGATATCAATAAGGTAAATTGTAATGTGTGTGATGTTTAGTCAAATTCTGTAGGGTCCATTAAAAATGCACGTTTTTGTCTCTGCAAGAAGCTAAAGTACATCACCGTTTAAAGTACTGAAATGCATATCTGATGCATGTACCATCGACCCCCCCCCCCCCAAGCTGCTTCTCCCCAGAGCTCCATATTTGCATTTACTGCATTAAACATTTGCAATAACAACAGGAAACCATGTGTGTACATGTACTTTATTTTAAAAAAATCCAAATGAGCATTTTCATTTTCCATGAAATAATATTCAAATGAAAAAATAAACCAAATCCTGCTTCCAGCTGAGCTCCGATGCCATGTCACCTGGATAAGAGGGTCCAGCAACTACACAAACCTCACATTACAACTCAGAGCAGACCTCCGTGTGCAGCAGGCTGTACTGGCACATGGAGTATTAAAAAAAAAAAAAAAAAAAAAAAGACTGACAAACTGGGTCTGACAACTGAAAAATTATAGCTAAAATATTTAAATATTTAATTCTTTAAAAAAGTGACTATGGGGTGGAGAAGGAACATCTGAATAGGCAGTTTTGGAATGTGCCGTCTGGACCGCAGCGTGAGGCTGGGTCAGGCCCTCTGCAGGACCCAAACTTGCACTGCTGTAGGAAATAACGGGACGGGGGTGTACTTAAAATGAAACATGACCCAAAAAGAAAATGAACTAAAAAGCCTTCAGAGCTCCAGTGGGAGCAGGGCCAATGAGGAGGGGGAAGGGTGAAGGGTTGGGGTAAAGGGGGGAGGGGTCCTCCTCTCTCCCTTCAGTCTGCGCTGGGAGTGGGGCTCCGTTTCTGGCTGGCTGACCTGGAACGGCTGAAAGGGACAGAGAGCAGAATTATTACAGGGTGGCATGGGCCACCCATCCATCCAAAGCAGCCCTGCCTCCAGCACAGACCCCCCAAACCCCAGCTCCAGCTCCTGCTCCGGCCCCCGGCCTGCTCCATACAAAACCACAATACACCCACTCCGAGGGGACACGACTGCCTCCAATAGCCTTATAAACAGAGGACCAGGAACACTGGACAGGGGGAGGAAAGCTGCACCCAAATTTTCCAAATGAGAAGAACAAGGGGGTGTGCAAAAGTCATGATCAGGGACAGAGAAAGGAAACTAATGGGCCATATGGCAGCAGGAGGGTTAGGGTGTAAAGGGGGCCGTTTGAGGTGCGAACACCACCCTACCCCACAGGAGTGGCTGGGAGCTGGACAGGAGCCATGGGCTGAGTGTGGGGTCTGTCCCATCCCCACCCAACACACACGCTCACACGCACGCTCTCGCTCACCCCTCAAACTCACTCGATCGAACGGGTAAAAGGAAACAAGTCTGCCTCCAACAAACATATTTTAGGCACATGAATCCTGAGGACCTGGCACTCGAGGAGAAAGGCCGCGCTTCTGCGCCAGCACAGCTCCAGAAACGCGTTAGATTCAGAACCCAGGGGTAAGGGAGCCCAAATCCCAGCCATTCAGCCCGACACATGGGCCAACCTACTTCACAAATGTGCCTGAGAATAAACAGCTCAAATTAACCACTAAAAGCCACAGAGTAATGTCCATATAGCAGTGTGTTAATGCTGCATCTCCCAAGACTACAGAGCACAGCAGCTAAATGCTTTGTAGGTTTAATTGAGTCTAATATACATAACTCTTCCACAGGCAATTACTCAGAGCAACCACCTTTCAACAGATACTCATCTATAAATTTACATAGAAAAGCAGAACAAATTTATGGAGGTTGGTGGGGGAATGTAGAAAAAAGCTATATGCTAGTTGAAAGTGTACAGAATGTTTGTTACAGTAGTCTTGGGAGTAAAATGCGTTTAGGACTGGGTTCTGATCATAAATGACATTGACTCTTGAATTGGTTACCTTTGGAGACAGTGGCAGAAACAACATGTACAGAGACTCGACGGACGCGAGAACTTGAAGACACACTGGAAGGTCTTGAAGTGTGATCTCTCGTCAGCGCTCCTCGCACACTCTCAGAAGCTAAGCAAGAGGCTGGAGCTTTGGGCGGGGCATAAAAGGCTGCGGACGACTGATCTCAGCGCAGCGTTCAGGGTGGACATGAAAGGGTGGGGGTGGGAGGGAGGGAGAACAGCGGTGTGTGCGCGCGCAGGAAGTGTCTTGTCAGAACGTGCGTTGGACGACCTCTTTAGCCAGCGGAGGCAGAGCCCTCAGCGCTCTTCCCTGGCGGAGCGGAGCGTTAAAAACAGAAGGGATGAACCTGGCGCTGGTCGACTTCCCCACTCTCTACAAAAAAACAGCCTGCAGCGTTCTCCTCACTGCAGTCTGATCACGTCTGATTCTCTTTTGGCTTTTGTTTTCACTCTGAAGCTAATCAAAAGGGAGGCTGGATCTGAGGGAGGAAGGAAGGAAGGAAAAAAAACAAACAAAACAAAGAGGGGCCTCCAGCCTTCACCCAAACAGCGCCCCCCGGAGGCTGATCTCTCAGCTCTGTGCGTGTCTCTGAAGCTAAGCAAGGTCTGGCCAGGTCATTCTTGGATGGGTGACCTCCAAGAGAAAAGAACATCAAATCAGGTGTTGGTAAAAAAAAAAAAAAAATAATAAAAATAAAGGGGAGGGGAAATACTCTCTTCCTCGAATGTGCGACTGAACCTCCCTGCCCACACTGACTCCTGCACCCCTCCCCCCTCCCCCCAGCTTCACCTCCTTGACCCACCCCCACCGGCAGCCCATATCCACTCAGTAGCAGAGTGCATTCTGGGACCGACGGAAGCTGCCCTCCGCGAGGCGGTCAGAGCTGAAAGGGTGTCTGCTCTACATTCTCCTCACTGCTTTCCAACCGCTACCTTTGGATCAGCTGGCGTTTGTGTGTAGGGCCAAATCTACGGTCGCCTGCACTCCTCACTGGCTAACAGAAGGGAGAGGGGAAAATAAGCTGTGTGTAGGCTCTGAATTTCATGCTGTCATTTGTACATTTGCATACATTCCTGCAAATAAGAATCAAGCTTAACACTACTGGAGTAATCCATAAGGCTAAGGCTAAGCATATAAAATGTAATTGCACTTCATTCCATACATAACTGCAGCAGCAGTGAACAGCCTGCTTTGGTCAGGCTGCTGGGGACTTACCCATCTCTCTTTGGGCTGGGGGAACGGGATCTGGAGCGGGATCTGGACCGAGAACGAGACCGCGACGCAGAGCGGGAACGGGAACGAGAACGAGAACGGGAGCGAGAGCGGCTACAGAATGAGAAAGAAGAAATGAATGCAAAGAGCAGAGGAGTGGTAGACAACCCATAACCCCAAGGCTGATCACACACGTACAGACAGTGTGTTAAGCCCTCGTTCACTGTAAAAATTTCTCATTAGAAACTAGTCTTAGTGTCACATCCAGTTTTATTATGACAAGCAATCTGGCCAATTTCATGCAGAGACATAAACCGCAATAATATCTGCCCTTTGTGCATGCCAACTTATTTTCATGTAGTTCGTACACATCAATTTACACATCTAAATAACTGTCACGTTTAACAGGGAGCTTTAACTGTGAAAATGCACAGCCACACCGGCCATCTACTACACACCTAGCTTGGCTGCAACAGGTGGGACTCTTACCTGCGCACTGGAGTTCTGGACCTGGAACGAGCTGGTGAGGCAGACCTACATCAGAGGGGCATCAGACAGGAGAGTTACTTCAGCCCATAAATCACACAGAACATGGCCGACATCACAATACAGACATTTAAAACCAAAAGAATTTTGTGGTGGTGCCACTTGTAAAGTGTTTAATTACAATCAGCACCTTGTTTAAACCCACTCCAGTGAAACTAATTTTTATCAGAAATGTGATGCCAGCAATAAAGCTGCAAGAGAACCCCCCCCCCCATTTGACCGCCTGCAGGGCCAGAGCATGCTCAGTCACTCACCTGCTCTTGCGCTTAGAGTAGGATGGGGAGCGGTACCTGCTGAGAAGGCAGAGACACAGTCCGTCAGCACAGGCCAGAGACACAGTCTGTCAGCACAGGTGGCAAACAGCACAGGCTCCCACAGACACCATGCCAGAAAGCTGACTGCCACACTTACCGGTCGTTGCTACGGCTACGGGAGCGGTAACGCCGTCCTCGGGACCTGGAACGGGAGCGAGAGCGGGACCGGGACCGGGACCTGGAGCCAGACAGGGGAGAACATTTTACACCAGGCACAAATGTGAGCCTGGGGCCTGGATGCTGGCCTAGCCCTCAGGTCAGAGGGCAACACTCAACATGCAGGGAACTCTGAGCAAAGCAGCAGGCCACTGGGGGCTGTCATGCAGGCACAGTGTCAACCAGCCCGGTCCTGCGGGGCCACAGGAGCCGCCCCCCCCCACAATGTCTGCACCCCAAAATGGTGCAGACATTGAAAGCAGGAAAGGTAGTGAATTTGAGACTATGCCCATGTACATGCATGTGCGTGTGTGTGTGGGTTGAGTACCTGCTGCGGCGGCTACCCCCTCTCTTGCTGAAGCGGTAGCAGTCATACGCATAGTGGCCCCTGTCTCCGCACTGGTAGCAACGGTCGTTAGGGTCAAAGTGCCTGCGGCTGGGACGGCCATAGCGAGTCTTCCGAGATAAGCCTGTGGAGAGCTCCACACGGATGCGAGACCCGCAAAGCACTCTGGGAAAGAGGCAGTGATAATATTTTACAGATTTACTGTGTGTGGAACTGTAGCAATACAGAACAACAAAAGACCGTTTCATACGGGAACTTTCTGACAGCACAAAAACACAAACAAGGCTCCCGTCATGCCATTTCTACCTTAGTCTTCGCAGAGTCATTTACACTAAAACATGACACTTGAAGCTGTATGAGAGTTAACTGACTGAACGTTAATGCAAACATGTTCATGACCGTAAGGAATAACATTAGCTGCGCACTCACTTTCCGTCCATGCCCTTCACAGCATCCTCGGCATCGCGGGAGTCTTCATACTCAACAAAAGCAAAGCCGGGGGGGTTCCTGGCCACCCAGACGCTGCGCAAAGGGCCGTAGTAGCTGAAGGCGCGCTCCAGCTCGCCTTTGGCTGCTCCGTTACCCAGATCCCCTACATAAACCTTGCAGTCTGTGCTGCGAGAGGACGACGAGTAGTATGACGACATCTGCAACCTGCAGGACATGGATGGGAGCAGAGAGATCGGTCAAAACAACCTAGTCCAGGGGCTTTTCCCCGTATCATACCAAGTACGCACACAACATATCCCTAACTAATGTAAGCAACTACCCAAGGTTACAGTAAAAAGGGTTACCCGGAGCCTCCTTCTGCACCGCGTTCACGTTTGATAGCGGACTACAGTTAGCATTCAGTGCGCTGTATCATGTGAGAACAGGTCAACACTGTCACATGCTACGCGACTTTCGCCGTAGGTCAGAAGTCCATGTACACTTGGGACACGATCCAACTACTCAAAAGTTTATTTACAACAAGTACAAGATGGATCTGCCAGGAGGCCGAATACGTGAGTTGCCTGAATCCTAACAGACGAGCTGGCTTGTACTGGATATGATAACTATAAACTATCGCATTGCATAACTTTCGCTAAGACACCCCGTTAACCAATTCGAAGAAAAGGCAGCAAAGAGAACCACTTAACTTGAATGTATCCCACTCAGCTAGTCAGGCAGTCCAGATATCCACTTAGCTATGCTACGGAGAACAGGCCCAAAATCTGATCATAACATTCTAATATTGCACATTTACATTAAATTATGTACCAAATGTAATACCCATTGGCTTAATATCCTGAGCCAATATTAAAAATGGATCGCTGTTCAGTTCAAAGTGCGCGTTTTGCGTTAATCTCGTCACGTTTTGCTAGCAGGCCAAAGCATGAGGTGTAATAGCAGTACTATCGCTAGTCTGGCTCGGTAAACAATGGCCGCCACTCTTACCGCCAGTGCCTTCCGTTTCGTGAGCTAATAACGCCTTGGTATGTTCTCCACTCCCACAGCTCAATAGTAAATTCGGAAACCTTTTCAATGGGAAAAAAAGAGAACGATAAGGTAACTTTGCCTCGATCTCTCGGCGTGGCAGAATTGCGAGGTTGTCCCTGTAGCACAAGGCCTACTCACCTCCCTCTTTCAGCACTTCGTTCCCGTAATTCTCTGCCCTGCGAAAGCAAAACCAACCCGGGTAATTGTCGCACATGCGCGTTTTATAACAACCGCCTTTGGGTTCGAGAGAAAGGAGGGGTTTCCTTAGCGGAGCTACAGGGGCTGGGCGGTGAACACGCCCCTTATTCAAGCGGGGCAGCAGAAGTTTGATCGTGCGGTGCAGAGGGGAACATGGCTCTGGTGCAGTAGTGTAATGAGTTTGGCTGAAGTGGGTTTGCAACGCACGCCAAGGCTGCAAAAAGTAATTGTTGTTTGCTTAGAATAATCTACTCTCTGTTTCCAAGGGATACACTTTTTATAGAGATAGACAACAACCTATATTCTGGGAACAAACAATCTGGACCTGTCCCCAACGATGTCTCCAAAGGTTAGTTCAAGTTTTGATCCTAAATTAGAAATAGGCTATTATTTTTGTTGTCATATTCACATTTATGTTACACTACTGGGAGATGGGTTATATACAGTATTTCTAATATTTGGCGTAAAAGCTACATATAGTCTATGGACTCATTAAAACCATAGCAATAGTTATCATTTCATACTTTAGCATACATTGACATTTTTACCACAGTTTTAACTGTGTTTGATATTTCTAAATAATCATCACAAGCAACACCTTAAGGGATAATCACACCAGGCAACAAGGAGTTGCTTGTTTTATATTTTCAAGAGGTTTTTTTATGGAATTATTCCCAATTATTTTGAGCTCAAGGCAGCTATCAAATTTGTGCTGCACTGCTTTGTTTGAGCTTTCATCAAAGGCAATACTCTAAAATGACAGTGGAGGGTAGTCATGATATTATTGAAAGTGTGTGTATGTGAGAGTGATGGGGGTGGGTTCTTCATGGGCTGGTACATAATGCAGTGTGTGTATGTGAGTGAGTGTGTGTGTGTTCCTCCCTCTCTTCACCAGCAATAAGGACTCACACATCAAGATTTCAAAATAAATAAACTATATTTAATAAAGTCAGCTGGAGTTATTACAAGTCTCTCACATTACACATCATGCCATGTTCTCCAAAACAAGTCATCATCCTCATTTTCATTTTTTTCTTGCTTTTTTCCTTTAATATAAAAAACTTTAATATTCTCTTCTATTCATTATTACAGTACTGTATGTATATTTATTTTCTTAAATCAGTCATTATTCCTACAAATATCAGGCAGAGAGAAAGGGTCACAGATCATTTTTACACAAAAATACACAAGTGAGTAAGACTCTGGAGCAGAGCACCCAGTAATGGGAGGGAAGACTAACACAGACACAGATAGCATACACCAACAAACTAACAAACCCAGGAGGGGAACACAACAAGGACACTGAAATTCTTCTGTTCACATCTTTTTGCATATGTATAATAAATAATTCAACATAATTAAAAAAAGAACACAATGAATGAGTCAAGCTTTGTTAGGTTAGCGTGTGTTGTGTGCATGAGCCAGCAGCACTGCAGGGACTGCGCAGTGCAGCCGGAAAAGATGCGCTCTCTGCCACATGGCTACATGCAGGGACTGCGTTTGCTTTTGGGGTCTGGGGTTTTCCAGCGTTTGCTGTTCTTTTCCGGGTAGCTCTGGCCCAGCTGATGTGATGTGCCTCTCTTTTGCTTCCGCTGAACGCTCCAAGAAACCACAGGAGAACTGTCTGCCACACGAGAGCTGCCTCAATCAAAATGTTGACCTAGATATCGTGAACAGAGCATGCTCAGACACGGGGGGGTCATGCATGAGAAGCACACTATACTGCACTCATTTATAGCAATGGTGTAGTCCAAAAAGTTGGGGGTAAACACAAAGTGAATATATTTCGGCACAGTTACAGGCAGCTCATTGGAAAGAAGGATGGTCGTAATCTACCCCAGCAATACAGTGTCCATTTCAGAGGAAATTCTGCACAAGTTCAGCGAGCCCATTTGCGACACAGATCACTTAGACACAATAGACACCAAACGCACAGCTGCAAGCTCCTTGCTGAGAGAATGTGGTGAGGACTCAGCTGACATGTTTGTTAAGGGAGTCTCTAGAGCATGTAGATTTTTGCTGTTTTTAACTGCAGGCTACAGTCCCCTGTGCATTTCCAGTCATCAAGTCCTTTGATTTCAAGACAATAGTTTCAGTTAGAGTGCAGCGTTTGGAACAGTCACCAATCATTAGCAAAATAAATAACTAATAAATATGTAAATAAAACGGTAATAAAAACTTTAGGAGGATAGTATTGCACATAAACTGGCTAAGAAATGACCAAATGTAAAGACATACATACAGGCGGTACAAATCTATGAGGTCACACCAAGATGTTAGCTACTAAAAAAAACAAAAAACAGAAAATGAACAAAAGTAGCAAAGAAAATTTTCTCTTTTCAGTAGAAACTTAGAAAAATATCTAAATGTTTCTTCTTTGTTATTAAAGAGCTGTTTCTATAATCAGTACTCTTGCAATACTCTATGTTTGGAAATAGAAAAAATACCCTTGTGTATTCTGAGGCAGAGATAGAAAGAAGCACTTAAAAAGTTTACAAAGCCATTCGAAGGAGACCAAATTCAAAATCGCAGTAGTCCATAACACAGAAAATCATCTTCTACTGTATCTATCACATGAGTAACCATAAAAATGAGATCGTTGGACACGTTCCTGAAGTCCACCAGTATCAAACACAGAAAGAGACCAAAGACACATAACACAGACAACAAATATTTATACATGTATTCCAATTTAAATATTTATGTATGTCTTCAGATAAATAAGTATATTTATATCACATTCATCTCGTGCTAATTCACAAAATCCCACTTCAAATTAAATTTTGATTTACTCTTGTGCAAGTTGGATTGCAATACAGTAGAATGTAATAAATGCATACTCCAGTTACAGACCAGTAAACAGAAACACCAGATTTGGAAACAGATTCCACTGTGCAGCTGTGGGTGCAATGTTATTTAAAAAGCCTCCCAAAATGATTGGCAGTCAGTACGTGAATAGGTTCCCTGTCATGTGACATCAATCATGAATGATGGAGACCCCCTATTTCCCATACTGAATTTTCACTGTAAAACAAATGAGTTTCATATTTACCAGGTCTAATGGCTGTCTGCTTTGAGCTCCCCTGGATGGGGCAGCACTGAGTAGACTGACTTATGTGAATGGTGGGCAATGGGGAATTCGGGCATTGCACATGATTGGGGTGGAAGCGTATGTGTATCCAGGTCGCATCACAAAAGAATGGGATCACCTTTGACTGCATCAATATAAGGGCTTTTCCACAGCTTTCCATATGCGTAAGACCATAAACTCTCCCTCTTTTGTCCGTCTCGAACATCCATTATGCCCCATGATTATACACTTTTTAAAAGTTTAATTCAAAGAAAATGAAACTTTGTGAGCAAAAATAATTTATATTATTTAACTGTCTCTTAGTTTTTCCAAAGGAATCAGCATAAGGAAGCAGCCCCAAAGGTCTAGCAGTTACTGAGCAGAAGAGAGTCACTTACTGTCTCATTTGCATGATCTGCCACCGACTGCTTTATTGCACTTTCACTTTAAATGTTTCTTGCTGTTTGAGACTCCACCTCCTGCATGCAAGGAGCTCCTCCCACTGTGACAGAGCTGGAGGGGCTGGGGATGCAGGGGACATGTAGCCTCTCTCAGCAGATGCTCCCGGTGTAGCACTGCTTTCCGCTACGCTGCTGACTTCACTAAGACTGCATGGGAAGCCTATTGCACATCAACTCATTAAAACATTTTGGTGTCTGGTATCTGCTATTAGCAAATACAACTGCACAATAAATTACAACACAAATATTTAATATGACTGCATGAATAAATAAATTAATAAATAAGTAATTTTAAGGCATATGAATTGGGCACAGTACCTCAAAGTAGGAATCAGCAGGACATTCAGCAACTATCACAGAACAGTCTGTTGATTTTGTTGGTTGTGAAAGGGATGTGTCAGAGGGGCCCGGGGCAGGACGGGGCAGGATGGGTAAGAATGGGGCAGGATGGGGAAGAATGGGGTGGGACGGGGCAGAATGGGGCGGGGCAGAATGGGGTGGGACGGGGCAGAATGGGGGGGGACGGGGCAGAATGGGGCGCGACGGGGCAGGATATGGCAGGACAGGCGCATGTCTGTCCAAACTCCCCACCTCAACTACTGCTTGTTTAGTCAGTTGCTCCCACCGAGCTTAGTGGAAAGACACTGAACCCAAACACTGATCAGGAATCACACTCAGCCTTTACAATGAGATCAACTGATCCTGGATCAGAGCTTTAGGTGAACCCAAACACTGATCAGGAATCACACTCAGCCTTTAGAATGAGATCAACTGATCCTGGATCAGAGCTTTAGGTGAACCCAAACACTGATCAGGAATCACACTCAGCCTTTAGAATGAGATCAACTGATCCTGGATCAGAGCTTTAGGTGAACCCAAACACTGATCAGGAATCACACTCAGTCTTTAGAATGAGATCAAGTGATCCTGGATCAGAGCTTTAGGTGAACCCAAACACTGATCAGGAATCACACTCAGCCTTTAGAATGAGATCAACTGATCCTGGATCAGGGCTTTAGGTGAACCCAAACACTGATCAGGAATCACACTCAGCCTTTAGAATGAGATCAACTGATCCTGGATCAGGGCTTTAGGTGAACACACACCAGCTTGTTGTCGCTTGTGCTGTGTGAGCTATCCCACAATGCCACTTTGAGCCACACTGAAATCAGCACCTCCTGGGAGGCTGGTGCGACTGTCTTTACTAAGAAGGAAAAATGAATACTGTTTCTTTAAACGTCACTGTCCATGCACATGTGACCATGCCGTATCCGTGCTCCACTACTCTGTCATGCATCACTATTACATCATAGCAAAGGGTCAGCTGACATTTCAGAAAGACTCAGCTGCAGTGAAGTCAAATGTTACAAACTACAGATTATCACAAAGACAGACATATTAACTATCCATTTAACGACAACATTAACATCTGATTACACTCCCATGCCTGGCCCTCAGCTTTAACCTCCTCTCTGTGATACAGCATTGTCCTGCTGTCTCAGCCTTTGGCCAGCCAATCACTCGTGGATCAATTAACTGATGAACCAATCAGCTCACTTCACCTCCTCTGTGCAAAAGTGCTAAAATGTTGAGAATGCACCTCTAGATGGGTCTTCTGACAGTTGTGTGGAGACGAGCTTCAGCTCCAGGTACAGGCCTCACTGAGTGCGCTTACCCAGCTGCACAAGCTGAGAACCAGTCAGATATGTCAGCAAATATATTTACAACTCCAAGTTATCCAGTGCAACAGTGCCTGTGACACAAATATGAAATGTAAAATAATATTGTACAGAACAGTTAGAGATCTAGAGACAGAAGGAATCACCCTCTTTAACATTAACATTGTGCTGAATCAGATTTGCATTCTGGGGTGAAAGAATGAATCCCATTTCCTGCAGGGTGAGCGAGGAAGGCGGGACTGTGGGAAGGGAATCCAGCGTGTGATTGGTATTTGGTTTCTGGGCCACAGTGATCTCACCTGCTCACGCACAGGGGGAGAATGCCTTTCCAGAAAACACTACAATGCATTACTGGAGCTGCAAGGTGGCAAGTAAACACTCAGACCCAAAACACCCTCAACCAATCAGCATCAGCAAACACCAGCCGAAACACTGTCCCTCAACCAATCAGCATCGGCGAACACTAGACTTGTCATTCACTAGCACTGCAAGCAAACCATAGATGCAGTTTATTTGCTTTGCACCAATCACAGCTTTTAGAAAACAGCAAAATGGAAGTCATACAAACAGGAGCAGAGCTCAAGATTAGATAACAGCATAACTGCAGGCAGGGATGGAGGAACTGGGAGGGACGGGGGGGACACGTGCCCCCCAATATTTGTGCAGGCTATTTTTGTCCCCCCCAATAAAACAGGTCTGTGGTAATTAATGTCTCTAAATGAGTTCTAGCAAGTCATGCCCGCCCCCACTATCCAGCTCTCTCCTACGCCCCTGACCACAGGGACACTATGCACCATGCCCTGTGTCTGACGTGTTCCTGTTTATCTTTTCCAGTGAAACTATGTGGATCCATAAATAGCTGAGGAGCCCCCTTCTCTCCTACCTCCCCCACACCATACAGATAAACACTACAAATCCAATGACTGCATCACCTGGTCCTGAGGTCTTGGGGCTCCCTGTCCCCCTTTAGATACTGGGGCTTGCCATGCTCTGACAGACAGTGATCTTCACTTTATTTCAAAGGGAAGACAAGTTGCTAAGCTCACCTCACACAACATTGATGTATCTCAAAATCATTGCTATTGGCCCTTATGAACAGCAGTGGAGCATGTCCCATAAAATGAACCAAAGAACACCCTTCCTTTCTCACGTTTTCAGAAAGAGCCATAAGCTTATGGTATTATTGTAATAAGTGGATAATGACAGAAACACACGCACTCAGTCAGCAGAAACACACACGCACTCAGTCAGCATGTGACTGTGACGCAGGTCTGGCATCTCGTGGCTCCTCGTTGATGCGGCATATGGACGCTGTGACATCAGCAGGAACGCTCTGCAATAGCGGTCTGGGTGTCGGGGAAAACGCGGTGGTGCTGCCATGGCGTCCGCTCAGCTGCGCGAGGCGGGGGTCATCTCTCCTTTGTGCATGTCACATCTATACTCCGCGTCTGCTGTCAAATCACTGAACAAAAAACACACAGCGCCACATCCAGACCCAAGCTGTTCCTCTGGAGCAAACGGCCACATGGAGCAGAGGGGGGCTGGGTCCAGCTCACCTGTGGCCCACTGGGCCCCGAGGGCCACACCAGAACTGGAGTCAAAGGAGAGGCCGGCCCTTCCCAAAAATGTTCACCATGGTGCCACGTTTATGTGCTGAATGGACTTCCTGTCTCCCTCCGCTCGCTCTCTCTCTCTTTATCTCCCTACATACGGTTACATTCTGTTCCATTACCTCTCCCCCTGATTCTGCATTCTCAAATACATCATTTCTCCACCTGTCAATCTCTCCCTTCTGCACTCTCTCTCTCTCCTTCCGCACTTCTGTCAAAATCCAGCACAGATGTGTGTGTGTGTGCACGTGAGTGTGCACGTGCATGTGTGTTTGTGTTTGTGTATATGCGCCAATAAAACTTCAAAAGTGTGTTGTAGAGAGAAAACTATTTGAGATGTCACCAGGCTTTACATATGTAGAAATATATTCTGTGTATACATGTATGTGTGTGTGTGCAGTTTCATGTGTATGTCTGCATATCTACATGGGTGTGTGTGCACGTGTGTGTGTTAGCATGTGAGAGATTGTGCATGTAAGTGTGTATGCGTGTGCGTATAATTGCGTGTGAGAGTGTATGTTTGAGTGAGGGTGCATGTATTTGTGTGCGTTTGTGTGTGTGTGTTTACGTGTGTGAGTGTGCATCTCCTCTCTGTGTTTAAAAACCCTCTATGTGGCAGTAGGCCTCCAGACTGGAGAAGAGGATGTAGAGGAACCAGAGGCCGAAGAAGAGGAGGGTGGTGAGGATGCGCGCCGCCCGCGGCCCCCCCAGCTCCCCCCCGATGGAGGGGCGGCGCCGAAACAGCAGGACGGCCATGCAGATGAAGGCGAAGATGGTGAAGAGCGTAACGGAGAAAGCCAGAGAGCCAGGATCCACACGGAACTGCTCCCCCTTCACCCGCCAGTACACCGCCGCCACTGACCACGCCACGCCGATGCCCAGGAACACGTTCACTGCATTACTGCCCGTCACGTTCCCCACCGACGCATCCGCGTACTGGTCCTGCGTGGCTGCCACCTTACTGGCAAACGTGTCTGGGGAGGGGGGGGGGGGAGAAAAAGAGAGAGAGAGAGTGAGAGAGAGAGAGAGGAAGGTTACTTGACCATGTTGACTAATGGATAGAAGAATAAGACAAGACTAAGTCTTGACAGAGTACAGACTCAGTGAGCACAGCCATGAGGAAAGGTGGCAGATTAAAGGCTGTGCCAGCATGACTGCGGAACAGAAACTGCTGCAGGGACATCCTCTTCACTAAACTCAACTGCCTCTCTGTCCAACACAAATATAAAACACTACTGAGGGAGAGAAAATCATATGAAAACCTAGAAATAAAAACAGGCTCTTACACAGATGTTTACTGTGATACTGTTTTCTCTCTTTATGTACTTTTACCTATTTATTGTCATTGCCCTCAATCAAAGCACTTGAGCGCTGGTTATGTTGTTGTGGTGCTGTATTATCCGGTGCTGGTGAGGTGAGATGTTGCATGTTTGTCGTCATTCACGCCGCTCTCTGTATGAGCTGAACTAGTTGTGCTATTTATACTGGTGCGCACATTTTACAGCCCAGCGTGCCAGCGCTGCATTAACCCTCTTCAGTCATGTGATTTACCTGCCATCCTGTGTAAGCGTTCCCTGTGACCTGTGAGACCTTTGTGCTCTGTGTTATTTGTGAGTTGCTCACCTGGGATGGAGGTGCCCAATGCCACGAAGACCACGGCTGTGACAGTGTCGCGCAGCCCCACGGTACAGCCAAAGTGCGAGGCCAGGTCTCCGATAATGGCGGTCAGGAGGCCAATGACTGAGATGGACACCACAAAGCAGGCCCAACCGTTCCAGTACTCAGTTGGTGGCACGCATGCAAACAGGACCTTCCAGAACACTGTTAGGAAGTGCATGACATAGTCGAAGCAGGAGGGTAGGCGCTCCTCTCGCCCTTCCTCCTCATCATCCTCACCGTCCCCTGCAGAAGGAGGGGACCCACACAATAAACACTCACATATGCTCACACACATATACAAAACCATGAGAAGTCTGAAATGTCTGGAACTGATAAAATAAATATGTGCGATAATTGAGGAAAAATGTCATGTTAATTGTTTTATGAAAGTAATTGATTTTGTTGCTGCTGTTGGTGTGGTCTAATTAAGCAGGTCATTTGCTGTTAGTTGTTTGTTGGCAGTAGGTGGTTGAGTCAGACCTGAAGTCGTGATTATTGTGAGTATTGTTCTTTTGTATATATAATTGTGTAAATATGTTTGTCTTCACTTGACACTGTGTAAATAAACACCCCACTTGGGTTACATTAGTTCCTGTCGCTCCGGTGCCTCACTGTAAAATTTGCCACCACAACCATCCATGTAACACTGGCACACATGCTCATACACACACAATAAACATACATACAAACACTAACATATGCACACACACACACACAATAAACATACATACAAACACTAACATATGCACACACACACACACACACAAATAAACATACATACAAACACTAACATGCACACACATACACACACACACACAATAAACATACATACAAACACATATGCGCGCACACACACAATAAACATACATACAAACACTAACATGCACACACATATACACGCACACACACAATAAACATACATACAAACACTAACATATGCACACACATACACACACAATAAACATACATACAAACACTAACATGCACACACATACACACACACACACAATAAACATACATACAAACACTAACATGCACACACATACACACACAATAAACATACATACAAACACTAACATGCACACACATACACACACACACACAATAAACATACATACAAACACTAACACGCAAACACATACACACACAGACACACACAATAAACATACATACAAACACATATGCACGCACACACACAATAAACATACATACAAACACTAACATGCACACACATACACACACACACACAATAAACATACATACAAACACTAACATGCACACACATACACACAGACACACACAATAAACATACATACAAACACATATGCACGCACACACACAATAAACATACATACAAACACATATGCACGCACACACACAATAAACATACATACAAACACTAACATATAATCTCTCACACACACACACACACACACACACACACACACACACACACACACTCTCTTCACTCGCTTCCTCTTCCTGTTGATGGCATCATCAGAAACACTCTCACAATTACAAGAATAACATAATCTCTTCAGAAACACACAAACGAATAAAAACATCCGTTCACAGCAGGTAGAGGTAGAATACACAGCAGGTGACATCATTCTGGGCATGCTCAAAGTGATGCTACGTCAGACAACAGAACATGCTCAAAAATGTGTGACATCACATTCATTTGAATTATAAATGATCTCACCTGCTAAGTAATAAAATAACCAAATGATTAACACAATTGTTTTCAGAGGTGTATAAGTTCTGTTGTACAAAAAAACACATATCTGATAAGTTGTGTATATCTGAGCATAAATCCAGCGCAGGTTGCACTACACTACAGACCCCCCTGTAGGCATCAGTATTTCTTATATAATGATTTGCATTCCACTTTCTATCTTGGGGCGGGGCCCAGCTGCGTAGGCCTGTTTCATTGGAACATGCAGTTGTGTCATTTCCTAACTGATTCTGATTTCGCATGGGAAAACTCTACAAACTCAGAGTTGCATCAAAACAAACGGGGACAGAAATATCAGGAGATCAGCCCTGAAAAAGACACTTGAAATTTTTCTGGGAAATTTGGCAGAGAAATTTACATTTACAAGCAAGACTGAACAGTTCAGATTTCAAAACAAGTTGGATTTGAGCAATCAGCCAGTCTGTTACGAGGTCATAATTGGGAAAAGACTGTAATCTAGAGGGGCTCATATGGTTGTAAATTCAGAATAAATGCTGTTAAAAGAATGTCCCAAATTGTGTAACACAGAATTAATTTGTTATATTTATTGTAAATAATTAAAAATAAGAATTTAAAACTTTATTTAAACAAATCCAAAGCTCAATGTTACATTACTTTACTTTAAATTACATTACATGCCTTCTGCAGATGCTGTTATCCAGAGCGACTTATAACTCAAAGTGGATTAGTCAGGATGAATGTGGTAGATGTCTTAGAGTGAGGTAAAAGTTCCAGGTTAATGCAAAGAATATTGTGCAAGGTAAAGACAAAATAAATAACAAGGAAATAGTTTTGCAAAATTCTGTAGTCAAAACATCGCGCTTGATTATGCAATAAAATGTCACACTCAGAGGTGACGGCAGTGTGTGGGTACTCTGTACTACCTTACCGAGGCCATCTGTCCACAAGGGGGAGCCCTGTGACAGCGCCACAGCGCCAGCACACAGCGCTCATCTCCCGGGCCTGTGAACGCACCTCTGTGGAGACTTAGCTACCTTATGACTAAACCGTCACCCCGCTCTGAAGTGCCTGGTCTCTTAAACATAGAGAAGCACATTCACACATTTACACTCGAAGCACTTCTCAGGCACTCTTATCCAAAGGGACACATTAACCATTTACAGGGCTGGAGCTGCACTGCAGAAGGTCAGGTTAAGCAGCGTGTCTGAGGAGAGTAGCAGCACTGCCCTTCCAGATGATTGAGTCTGTCTCCTTGGGGGTCACAAGCCTGGCACCCTAATCATTATGCCACACTGCTGTCCCCACAGGCACCCACGCGCACACACACATGCACACACACACACACGGTGCAATGCTCCTCCTCTATCAACACAGCGATGTATGATGTGTCTGTGAATACGTACACACGCACACGAACCTGCACTGACAGTCACAGCCTCGATGAACTGCTCCCGCCAGGAGTGTGTGCCTATCACCAGTGCCAGGTTGGTCTTCTTAATGAGCTTGTCCACTGTGCTCTGCCAATCACAGCCGGAGAACAACATGAGTATCAAATTGCAGACAAAGACAAGGTAGTGGGCTGCCAGATATGAATGTCTGTGCTGAAAAGGTCACAGACAGGCTCAGAGAAATAGCATCTGAAATGGGAAACAATGCACAGGCCTTATTAAAGAGATGACACCCAAGGCATTATTTCATTCTTATTATTAAGACAAAGTAATGCTTTCATTATTTTAAAATACATGCCCACACATAAAGACACACACATGCAGTAATAATAATAAAATTGGTAAATTAAAACTAGATAGCTTTGTCTTGACAAAAGACAAGAAATGTTAGGACTCAATCTGGAGAAAAGAGAATCAGAGAAAACATCCAGTCCAGCCATATCCAGGACACTTAAGTGCCTTCCTATTGGTCAGTCCTGCCACATTAAAATGCCTTCCTATTGGTCAGTCCTAACACAGTAAAATGCCCTCCTGTTGGTCAGGCTAATGCCCTACTTCCACAAATTATGGTACCAAACAAACATCACTGGATATGTATGAAGAGGCTTCACCACTCTGATTGGCTGCGGACCAAGTCAGAGAGACAGGTGTATTCAGCTTTGTCAGCAGAGCCCAATCAGAGAAGGTCTCTCAAAGTGCACCCAAAGGCCCTGTCCAATCACAGAGCTGGGCTGATCGCACCTACCGGGTTGAGGATCCCATTGGGGGTCATTCCCTGTCGTATCTGACGGGCGAGAGGGTGCAGAGTGGGTGGGGGGTTCTGCACTGAGCACACTGTGGGGGAGGGGGGATGGGGGAGGTGCAGGGCAGCCCTGGCCCTGCACAGCTGCAGGGTGCTCTGGCTTTGGTCACTACACAGTGCTTTATTCATCCATTAGCCTGAATCTGTTTCTGATTTTTAAGAGGAGCCCCAGGACCAGGGCGGGGCTTCTTTATGTACACAGGGCCCATAGAAACGGCGCACTGTGCGACTGCTCAGTCAGGCCTCATCCTCTTGCTGTCACTGTGGGCACTTGATCACATGACCTCAGAGACAGCACTGGTCTGTCAGAACCACGGCTCATTCATCACTGCTTTCTGTACACTAATTACTGTCATTTGTTCTGTACAACATAAAATTATCATCAGATGCACCCAAAAACAACAGCAGATTGACATTTCTAATCTAAAAAAAAAAGAGGAAACTTGAGTTTTGTAAAGGTTTGGTTGCATCCTCTGATTAAAACCTTAGGGAGTCATTATGATGTTATTTACAGTCTTACAGTCTGAGTATTGCTGACATTTCCCCTAACAATGTCACAGTGACAAACAAAATGGTGTTATAAAAACCATCCACTGTCTCCCATAAATACAGAAAACAGTAAAGTTAAAAAATAACCTCAGCGTTGTTTACATTTCCCTTTTATTATGAGTTTAGCATATTAACTGAGAAAGAGCGAAAGTGTGCACATGTTAGCTAAACATCCTCAACAGCACTCAGGATCCGCCCAAGCCTTTAAGGGGCCCTGAGCACTATTTGATTTGGAGGCCTCTCACCTCTTGGGGGCCCTCTGGTGGCCATGGGGGCCCTAAGCAGGCACTTAGCTTGCTTATGCATCAGGAACTGATGCCAATTGAATACCCTCAGCTCACCTTTCCAAAGACTTGAATGCAGCCTTCAGTTCAAAAAGTGACATTAAGTCCTCTGGCCTGTAAGAGGCGTGTGAGCGTGCTGAGCAGAGAGGAGCCAGAGCACACACACTCAGAGCACACACAGCTAACAGGCTAGCAGGGCAATGTGTGCTATTACACTACACTGTAACCTCTGAGCTACAAGCCCAGCTCCCTAACCATTATACTACACTGTAACCTCTGAGCTACAAGCCCAGCTCCCTAACCATTACACTACACTGTAACCTCTGAGCTACAAGCCCAGCTCCCTAACCATTACACTACACTGTAACCTCTGAGCTACAAGCCCAGCTCCCTAACCATTATACTACACGATAACCTCTGAGCTACAAGCCCAGCTCCCTAACCATTACACTACACTGTAACCTCTGAGCTACAAGCCCAGGTCCCTAACCATTATACTACACTGTAACCTCTGAGCTACAAGCCCAGCTCCCTAACCATTATACGACACCGTAATCTCTGAGCTACAAGCCCAGCTCCCTAACCATTACACTACACTGTAACCTCTGAGCTACAAGCCCAGCTCCCTAACCATTATACTACACTGTAACCTCTGAGCTACAAACCCAGCTCCCTAACCATTATACTACACTGTAATGTCTGAGCTACAGGCCCAGCTCCCTAACCATTACACTACACTGTAACCTCTGAGCTACAAGTCCAGCTGCTAACATGGGGTAAGGGGTTTGTTATGCTGTAACGTGAGGTTGTTGTTCACACCTTGAACTCATAGGACTCCTCTATCACCACCTCCAGCCTGCTGTGCTCCCCAAGAATGGGCTTCCCCATCTCTGCTATCCGCCGTGCCTCCTCCTCTTCCGCACTCATCTGCCCCTCTGGATCCTCTGGGGGGAGAGGGAGGGCAGGAAGAGAGGGAGGAGAATGGGTAAAGAGATATATGGCACGGTTGAGTGATTGAGAAAGTACAGATTGAGAGAGTATGAAAATAAAAGGGAGAGGAAAGGACGAAACAAAGTGAGATGAAGGGTGTAAGAAACAAGTAGGCATCCAGAGAATGCTGTATAAATCCCCTTTCCTGATACCTATGATAAAGAACATTCTTTTTTTGGCTGCCATTCATAAGTTCTCTCTTATTGATCACTGCTGAGTTAGTTAACTCTATTCATGCCTGGGCATTAACGGAACTGGGCAGCAGAGTCATTTTAATCCACATAAACTGAAAGAGAGAGCCGAGAGCTCAGTCATGTGATCTGCTGCCTCTCAATCAATTTCCTCCACAGTTGAACGCACTGAAAAGGCTGTATGCACTGGAGAGTGCATCACAGAAACAGAGCGCACCCCAGAAGCAGAGCGCACCCCAGAAACAGAGCACACCCCAGAAGCAGAGCGCACCCCAGAAACAGAGCACACCCCAGAAACAGAGCGCACCCCAGAAACAGAGCACACCCCAGAAGCAGAGCGCACCCCAGAAACAGAGCGCACCCCAGAAACAGAGCGCACCCCAGAAACAGAGCGCACCCCAGAAACAGAGCACACCCCAGAAGCAAAGCGCACCCTAGAAACAGAGCACACCGCAGAAACAGAGCACACCCCAGAAACAGAGCGCACCCCAGAAGCAGAGCACACCGCAGAAACAAAGTGCACCCTAGAAACAGAGTACACCCCAGAAACAGAGCACACCCCAGAAGCAAAGCGCACCCTAGAAACAGAGCACACCCCAGAAACAGAGCACACCCCAGAAGCAGAGCGCACCCCAGAAGCAGAGCACACCCCAGAAACAGAGCACACCCCAGAAGCAAAGTGCACCCTAGAAACAGAGTACACCCCAGAGGCAGAATCATGGGTTTGTGTGCCAATCAGTTCTTCCTGGTCCTGTTTACTGTCGCTGGCTGAACTGGTCCTGCCTGCTGCTCATCCACTGCCTCCGGGCTGAGGCGGAGTGTGCGGTGGAGAGGCGCTGTCCTCGTGCTCGTGCCCCTGCGTGGCTGTGTCAGTGGGTGAGGATCAGCAACTCTGGCTCAGCTTGTCTCTCTGCGCTCTCTCAGGCTCCAGTTACTGAGCTGCTGAAGCTCTAATTACAGCCACCAGCTGCCAGCAGCTGCAAAATGTTCCTGTGATTCTGTGAACTCACACTGCCTCATGCCCCGTACACTTCTCTACAGAGCATCAGTGATTAGCTCAGTCCATATTTATGCTTGAGTCACTGTAAATCTTTCAGAATAAGTGTGTAGTGTGTAGTGTGTGTGTGTGTGTTGCATGCATAGATGCACTGACTCCATGCACAGTAGTGATGGGAGATGAGGGTTGTTGTGGTAAAGGGAGATGAGGGTTGTCGTGTGATGAGAGATGAGGGTTGTCGTGTGATGAGGGATGAGGGTTGTCATGGTGATGGGAGATGAGGGTTGTTGTGGTCATTTTCTTACCCTGGTTGAGGAGCAGAGCTGCGGGGAGAGAATTACAAACAATCAAGAAACAGAAAAAAGTCAGGATCAGAGCAATTCAGAAAATCTCATTTGCATTAAGGTAGGCCTTTTTAAGAGATATCCTCACTGCAGATTCACTGATCTGGATTGCAGCCTCAGACAGTGCCCCCTGCCTTATGCCCCTTGAACAAAGACCAATAAGCCGTGAGCTGCTCTCCCTGCTAGATCCAATTCTGGAACAAAAACCTCTTCAAACATCAGCTCTTTCCTGTGGTCATTATTGCCAATGAAAAGGAGAGCAGGCCCAGTTTGTTTTCTTGCTGTCTAGGTGTTATTGATCTGAAACTTGAACTCAAGATTGCTTAGATCGAATAATGGGAATAAACTGAAACACATCCAATACACATCTACTACAATATATTGGCATTGTACTGCAAAAGGCCAGGAACATTTGTAATAACACACCCCATAGAGGCACACATTAATTACATGAGCAATTATAATGGTGAAATTTTTTACTCCTTTACTCTGCTGTGCACATTCATGTGCACACACACAGTCACACACACACGTGCACATTCACGTGCACACACACAGTCACACACACACGTGCACATTCACGTGCACACACACAGTCACACACACACGTGCACATGCACGTGCACACACACACACAGTCACACACACGTGCACATTCACGTGCACACACACCTGATATCCCCCTCTTAAGCCACCGGGGCTCCTCCAGGACGACATAGAAGTTCTCATGCTTCTCGTACTCCTCATCATCGATGATTTTCACCTGCAGAGTCTGACTGTGGAGAAAAAACACACAGAAACACTCAGCTGCACCTGCATTTTCAACCTCCTTTCTGCTCTGAAAGTTGAGGGGTTTGACTGAATACAGCCACAGGCTGTTCTCTCCCAGGGCCAAATGCAGCCATTACACTCACACAGACATCTATTCCCCCTGATAATGCCACAGAGGAAAGAAAAACATATGAGTCATAATACGCATGAAGATGAGACCATGCCCAGCCCCCAACCTCATAGAGTCCCTGTGTGACTGACAAATTATTTAAAAGCACTGAAAATAATAACTTTGAAACATGAAAAGGGAGAGTGAAGAGTTTTGTGGATTCAGGTGAACAGTGGATCACAACCCCCGCCTGGCTCATTCTGTCATGTTTAATGTCATTCATCTCCATCCCGCTCCAAACTCCAGCCTTTTTCAGCCCTCTGTCATCGCTGGCCCTCAGCCCCGAGTCCATAGATGTCGGGGAATTCATTCAGGAAGCACACAAAGTGAGACAAACAGTCACTTCCTCCCCTCACGCCCTCTGAAATATTAACACACAGCCGCCACTTAAATCACTCCAGAGACTGCGGCTGCTTCAATATTTCATCGCTGGGAGGCTGAATAATTCAGCCTCAGACATGCACACCGGCTCCTGTGAGCTTTCCTGCAGGCAGGTGAGCTGGGAGCGTGGCCTCTCTGTAGTCCCTCCCCAGCCCCGACCCCACCACTCCCCCCTGGTCCCTGGGCATGATGGGTGGGCAGGACAGGAGACACACCCCCTGTAGTGGGGGTCTTCTATGGATGGGGTCCTCCACAGGACACAAGCCAATCACAGGAGTGCAGGGCCCGCCCCAGGGGACCCGAGACAGAAATGGGGAGACAGAGAACAAGAGAAGAGGGGAGGAGTGCAAGGCAAGCTGGAGCAGGCATGACAGAGTGAAAAAGGAAAGACAGAGAGGGAGAGGGAAGGACAGAGAAAGATACATATATAATAAATAATAAATCATAAAAAATTGATCTAAATATATAGATATAAATGTGTATACATCTCTAAGGGTTGTATTGTAACGGTTCATAACAAAAAATCATCATAATTACTATGCTTACTCTCTATTGATTGCATATTTTTTATTTAGTTAATTTGATGTCAGTGTAAATGAACTGAGAGGAGGAGGTGGAGTGGAAGAGGTGGAGGTGGGGAGGGAGAGGTGGAGAGGTGGAGGGGGAGTGGAAGAGGTGGAGGGGGGGAGGGGGGGGTGGAGGGGGGGAGGGAGAGGTGGAGGGGTGGAGGTGGAGGTGAGGGGGGGAGGGAGAGGGGGAGGGGTGGAGGTGGGGAGGAAGAGGTGGAGGGGTGGAGGTGTGGAGGGAGAGGTGGAGGGGGCAGAGGAGCTCTTGCTGAGGAGAGGAGGCAGTCATTTCCTCACTCAGGCAACAATATTTGTCTTCCTGTCAGAGTCTCCCAGGGTATTGTGGGTGAAGGGTCTCCACGGAAACTCAGCCCCTTGTGACATAAAAGTGAGAGACAGGGAAAAGAGGGAGGGAGAAAGAGAGAGAGAGAGAAATATGGAAACATGCTGTGAGTCAGACAGGGAGGAGAGAGGAGGAAATGGGGAACAGGAAGTAACCCATGGCTGTGGTTCACCTCCTTTGAAAACCAAAGCCACACACAACCACCCCTAACCTGTGAGAGGGGCGCAGTGATATCTCCCCGGCAACAGTCTTTCTGGTGTCCAGTCAAGTATGGTCATAGAGGTGACAAAATGGCAAAACTTTAAAGCATTTTATGATGGAGATTACTGTCACTGGATAGTGAACGTAAAACTGAGAGGGTCAGATTATGGCAGGCTGTTCAATCTGCTAGGCAGCTGTGAGGTAAGGCAGTGTACAGAACAGCGGCCAAGTGGTAATGGGCGGGGCAGTAATATACAGGACGGTACTGGCAGGGTGGTAATGAGCAGGGCGTTAACGGGTGGGGCAGTAATATACAGGGTGGTAATGGATGGGGCGGTAATAAGCAGGGTGGTAATGGGCGGGGCAGTACTGAGCAGGGTGGTAACGGGCGGTGCAGTAATATACAGGGTGGTAATGGATGGGGCGGTAATAAGCAGGGTGGTAACGGGCGGGGCAGTAATATACAGGGTGGTAATGGGTGGGGCGGTAATAAGCAGGGTGGTAATGGGTGGGGCGGTAATAAGCAGGGTGGTAATGGGTGGGGCGGTAATAAGCAGGGTGGTAATGGGTGGGCCGGTAATAAGCAGGGCGGTAATGGGTGGGGCGGTAATAAGCAGGGTGGTAATGGGTGGGGCGGTAATAAGCAGGGCGGTAATGGGTGGGCCGGTAATAAGCAGGGCGGTAATGGGTGGGCCGGTAATAAGCGGGGCGGTAATGGGTGGGCCGGTAATAAGCAGGGCGGTAATGGGTGGGGCGGTAATAAGCGGGGCGGTAATGGGTGGGGCGGTAATAAGCGGGGCGGTAATGGGTGGGCCGGTAATAAGCGGGGCGGTAACAGGCAAGGCGGTAATAAGCAGGGCGGTAACAGGCAAAGCAGTAATAAGCAGGGCGCTAACAGTGGTAACGGTGGTGCAGCTCTGCGCACTGCATGTCAGGGGAACATGTATTTTTAAGGTCAGCACTGTGAGTGTGACTGTGTTTTTATTTCTGCTGTAGCATATGGGATTTAACTCCTGCAGTGTATGTTGAGGTAACGCTGTAAAGCACGGGTCCTGGCTGGCACACACGGTGCAGTATGCCTTAGGGAACCACCGCTACAGCAGTGCAGCTCTGTGTGCTGCAGCCTAGCGCAGTGTTGTGCAGTGCAGTGTGTATTAGCTTAGAGCGTGTTGCAGTGTTGCACTGTGCTGTGTACTGCAGTCTAATGTAGTGCTGTGTGCTGTAGCCTAGCGCAGCGTTGTGCAGTCCAGTGTGTATTAGCTTAGTGTGCTGTAGCCTAATGTAGTGCTGTGTGCTGTAGCCTAGCGCAGCGTTGTGCAGTCCAGTGTGTATTATCTTAGTGCATGTTGCATAGTGTTGCGCTGTGCTGTGTGCTGTAGCCTAATGTAGTGCTGTGTGCTGTAGCCTAGCGCAGTGTTGTGCAGTGTTGTGTGTATTATCTTAGTGCATGTTGCATAGTGTTGCGCTGTGCTGTGTGCTGTAGCCTAATGTAGTGTTGCACAGTGCACTGCAGATCGCTCCAGCAGTGAGCAGAGCAGACGGACAGAGCTGTGAGCCTCCCCATTATCCTGTCTGTTGCTAAGTACTCTATTTACACAGCGTCTCTTTCTGCACCCTATAGGGTGAAACCTTAATGGGGAGGCAATCAGTCAGAGCACAGATACCGCTACATCAATAATACACACGCACTCCGACACACACACACACACACACTCAAACACACATGTGGTGTCAATTCTGTCTGCAAACCAGCCACAATTAACATGGACCCAGGGCAAATGTGAGATATTTTACCATCTGATGTGCCATACAAAAACCCTGGCTACCACTGCCTACAGACACACACACACACACACGCTGCTCTCCCAAACCCTGTCCATATTTAGTGTGGAAGGGCAGAAACATGGGAACTGAGATATGATCATATGTGTCTATCAGAGTTAATCCAGGCAAGTTAACGACAATCATGTGCAATTTGTCATTTGAAAATATTCTTAAATATCCTCCTTTGGGGAAATCAAGCTTTTAACATCAGCATATTATCTACCTGGCAACACCAGTACACAAAGCACAGCGCAGGCAGCCACACTGGGGCTGCTACCTGCTTTCCTGTCAGTGAGAGGAGCAGCTCAGACCGCGCTGAGAGGAGCAGCTCAGGGCTACTCAGAGAGGAGCAGCTCAGAGCTGCGCTGAGAGGAGCAGCTCAGACCGCGCTGAGAGGAGCAGCTCAGACCCATTCAGAGGAGCAGCTCAGAGCCGCACTGAGAGGAGCAGCTCAGACCGCGCTGAGAGGAGCAGCTCAGGGCCACTCAGAGAGGAGCAGCTCAGAGCTGCGCTGAGAGGAGCAGCTCAGACCGCGCTGAGAGGAGCAGCTCAGAGACATTCAGAGAAGCAGCTCAGAGCCACGCTGAGACGAGCAGCTCAGAGCTGCGCTGAGAGGAGCAGCTCAGACCGCGCTGAGAGGAGCAGCTCAGAGCCATTCAGAGAGGAGCAGCTCAGAGCCACGCTGAAAGGAGTAGCTCAGACCCACACTGACAGCAAACTCACAGAGAGACGGGGTGGATGCCCAGCAGAGACAGGCTTCAGCACACACTGTAAGGATGTCACTGGGATGGAGGTCACGCAGTGCCCCTTACTCCCTTCCTGGAACCCAGTTCATCCGTTTCTCACGGAGGGGAATGAGATTGCGGGAGTCTCCTGATAAAGACCCTGCTGGGCTGGTGTACTGATTTCCTGTCATGTTGAGGAGCGCATGAGAGAACATGCAAATGCAGTAGCTGCTCTCTCCTGAGCCTAGGCTGCAGGCCTGAGCACAGCGTAGGATGCCAGGGTCAATCGCTCACTTCATTTGTCACGTTGTCGTGTTGTAATGCCGCTGTCACGGGCTAATGCACAATCTGCGCGGTGTGTCAGGAAAGAGAATGTTCCGGGAATAACCCTGAACGCGCCAAAAGAGCAACCAGGGCTGGAGAGGCTGAACAGCCCCTGACATCACAGAGCAGTCCCTCAGCACTGGCCTATCAGACACACTGCGAGGACATGAAGGTCAGTCTGCCCCAGCTGTCAGAGCTACGAGGCTTCCGGCACCTTCCCCTACCTAATGTGAGGTAAAGTAGATGTGGCCGCAGTCACACTGAACCCCACACTTAACAATGTGAAAGCTGGCAAAGAGCAAAGGAGCAGTGGCCCCGCCAACCATCAAGTGACATTAAAATGGCTGACAGAGCCACAATAACCGGGTGACACACAGCCACAATAACCGGGTGACACACAGTCACAATAACCGAGTGACACACAGCCACAATAACCGGGTGACACACAGCCACAATAACCGGGTGACACACAGCCACAATAACCGAGTGACACACAGCCACAATAATCGGGTGACACACAGCCACAATAACCGGGTGACACAGAGCCACACTAACCGGGTGACACAGGGCCACACTAACCGGGTGACACAGAGCCACACTAACCGGGTGACACAGAGCCACACTAACCGGGTGACACAGAGCCACACTAACCGGGTGACACAGAGCCACACTAACCGGGTGACACAGGGCCACACTAACCGGGTGACACAGAGATAAGGAGATCTACTCAGTCATCCTCAGCCTGGTGAGAGCGTACAGACACACACACTGCGCAGTGAGAGCGTACAGACACACACACTGCGCTGTGAGAGTGTACAGACACACACACTGTGCTGTGAGAAAATACAGACACACACACTGCGCAGTGAGAGCGTACAGACACACACACTGCGCTGTGAGAAAATACAGACACACACACTGCGCAGTGAGAGCGTATAGACACACACACTGCGCTGTGAGAGTGAAGAGACACACACACTGCGCAGTGAGAGCGTACAGACACACACACTGCGCTGTGAGAAAATACAGACACACACACTGCGCAGTGAGAGCGTACAGACACACACACTGCGCTGTGAGAGCATACAGACACACACACCGTGCTGTGAGAGCGTACAGACACACACACTGCGCTGTGAGAGCGTACAGACAAACACACCGCGTTGCGTTCACTACTTGCTCTGCTCCGTTTCTTTCTCCTTCTTGCTGGCTCTTGCAAAAACTCAATGCTTGTAAAAATGGATGAGGCAAAGCCACACATAAGTTTGGCCTTGATGAATAATGTAGCAGTTTGTGAGGCATGCTGGGAGATTAGGGGAAGGGAGGGCGGAGTCACACCGCAATCCTTGCTGCCTCACTGTTGCAGCACACACCCATGGGGCCACTAGGGGTGCTCTTTTCCCCTGTGATTGGCAGACAGCGAGAGGGTTGTGCAAAATATTCTCATGACACTCAATGCCGTAGCAACAGGGAGCGATCATCATGTGTCTGTGCTGAACCTATAACTCAGAAGGGCCCCAGGGCTCGGAGCGAGGTCACTGTCCAGTGCGCAGGGTACGTTCATTCCCCCATTGTTTGACTGTGCATGCTACATATCACAGGATATGATTTTATATCTGCTGCGCATAAACTCAACACATCTGCATTACTGTGTGTGCTGAGGATACACTGACCCAATCACAGTCTACATTACTGTGTGCTGAGGATACACTGACCCAATCACAGTCTGCATTACTGTGTGTGCTGAGGATACACTGACCCAATCACAGTCTGCATTACTGTGTGTGCTGAGGATACACTGACCCAATCACAGTCTACATTACTGTGTGTGCTGAGGATACACTGACCCAATCACAGTCTGCATTACTGTGTGTGCTGAGGATACACTGACCCAATCACAGTCTACATTACTGTGTGCTGAGGATACACTGACCCAATCACAGTCTGCATTACTGTGTGTGCTGAGGATACACTGACCCAATCACAGTCTACATTACTGTGTGTGCTGAGGATACACTGACCCAATCACAGTCTGCATTACTGTGTGTGCTGAGGATACACTGACCCAATCACAGTCTACATTACTGTGTGTGCTGAGGATACACTGACCCAATCACAGTCTGCATTACTGTGTGTGCTGAGGATACACTGACCCAATCACAGTCTACATTACTGTGTGTGCTGAGGATACACTGACCCAATCACAGTCTGCATTACTGTGTGTGCTGAGGATACACTGACCCAATCACAGTCTACATTACTGTGTGCTGAGGATACACTGACCCAATCACAGTCTGCATTACTGTGTGTGCTGAGGATACACTGACCCAATCACAGTCTGCATTACTGTGTGTGCTGAGGATACACTGACCCAATCACAGTCTGCATTACTGTGTGTGCTGAGGATACACTGACCCAATCACAGTCTGCATTACTGTGTGTGCTGAGGATACACTGACCCAATCACAGTCTGCATTACTGTGTGCTGAGGATACACTGACCCAATCATAGTCTGTATTACTGTGTGTGCTGAGGGTACACTGACCCAATCACAGTCTACATTACTGTGTGTGCTGAGGATACACTGACCCAATCACAGTCTGCATTACTGTGTGTGCTGAGGATACACTGACCCAATCACAGTCTGCATTACTGTGTGTGCTGCGGATACACTGACCCAATCACAGTCTGCATTATTGTGTGTGCTGAGGATACACTGACCCAATCACAGTCTGCATTACTGTGTGTGCTGAGGATACACTGACCCAATCACAGTCTGCATTACTGTGTGTGCTGAGGATACACTGACCCAATCACAGTCTACATTACTGTGTGTGCTGAGGATACACTGACCCAATCACAGTCTGCATTACTGTGTGTGCTGAGGATACACTGACCCAATCACAGTCTGCATTACTGTGTGTGCTGAGGATACACTGACCCAATCACAGTCTACATTACTGTGTGTGCTGAGGATACACTGACCCAATCACAGTCTGCATTACTGTGTGTGCTGAGGATACACTGACCCAATCACAGTCTGCATTACTGTGTGCTGAGGATACACTGACCCAATCATAGTCTGTATTACTGTGTGTGCTGAGGATACACTGACCCAATCACAGTCTACATTACTGTGTGTGCTGAGGATACACTGACCCAATCACAGTCTGCATTACTGTGTGTGCTGAGGATACACTGACCCAATCACAGTCTGCATTACTGTGTGTGCTGCGGATACACTGACCCAATCACAGTCTGCATTATTGTGTGTGCTGAGGATACACTGACCCAATCACAGTCTGCATTACTGTGTGTGCTGAGGATACACTGACCCAATCACAGTCTGCATTACTGTGTGTGCTGAGGATACACTGACCCAATCACAGTCTGCATTACTGTGTGTGCTGAGGATACACTGACCCAATCACAGTCTGCATTACTGTGTGTGCTGAGGATACACTGACCCAATCACAGTCTGCATTACTGTATGTGCTGAGGATACACTGACCCATCACAGTCTGCATTACTGTGTATGCTGTTTCCAATGAGGAAACTCACAATGTCCCGCACGCATTCATCAGAATGCTAACCGCCCACACCTCTCTCAGAGCATTTCTCCCGCTGCGGTGCCCTGGCTGTGCCAGGCTTCTTGCGGGGAACACTCACGTGGTCTGGTCGTTGGTGAACTCCAGTTCACCGCGCGTGTCCTCGTAGTCGACCCCTCCGCCGCGGGCACTGCCAGGCTCGGTATGGTAGGGCAGGATGACGGTGCCGCGCGCGCCCGAGTTGCGCACTACCGTTACCTCCATGGTGCCCACACTCTCGCTGACACGCACCAACCGCTCGCTGAAGGTGAAGATGCCTGCGTGGTCGTCGTCCAGGATTGTGACGGTGGCCACCAGCGGCTCCACCAGCCGGCCCTTGGGCGCCATGCCAGCGCCCTCGCTCTCAAACATGCCCTCCGCATCGCCCACGCGCAGGTTCAGCAGCCGCACAAAGAAGTGCTCGTCCTCCTCAAAAATGTCGTCATCGATGATGCCCACCTGGTGCACAACCACAGTGTAATCATAATAATAATAATAACAACAACAATAATATGACTGATATGATTGTACATATTTCATTTTCAATTATATTTATATTTGATTAAATATTCAGAAATATTTTTTCTCAGACAGTACTGTGACAGGCAGTTACACACTTGAGTATTTACTGCACAGCTAAACACCTGAGAGACTCTTTCCAACACAACCACACTGCTCAGAGTCTTAATTACTCACTGCCAGCTTGTTTTCTTGCTTCTTAACAATCAGTGAAAGCATTTAAGAAAAGGTCCCACCCCTCCACTTGAGTTATTTTTGGGCAGGCATGAAGCACTGCTACAACGCTCATTCTGATTTCAGAGGGGAGTTACTATCAAAAGAAAAGCCTGATGCTAATTTATTGTGGGCCTGTGTGGAGTTGTTAAATTTTCAGCTGCATTTCCCTCTAAACATCTGTGTCCCAGAAGGGTTTATGTTGTGGGCTGGAGTCATTTACTTTCCTCTTGTTCTACAGCAAAAAACTCTCCTGACATTTTTGGTGTAAGCCCTGTTAGGACCCTGATAATATCCCAGTTACGTGATACATGAGTGTGGAGTGTGGCACTACACTGAAGCCAGGTGATCTTCGGGCAGGCTCAGTTTTCACTGAGGTCTGGCGTTCGGCAGCACCGGCTGTGTCTGAGTTCCAGCTCCATCTCCTCAGACCGTTTGGGCAAACTTGGTGCTGCTTTTGTTTCTCCTTCAGCTCAATTAGCTGATTAGCCTCATGCTCTGTGCTGATTTAGCGGCAGATTAGGCCATGGCAAGAGTGCGGTGTTTGGCTGCAGCACATGGACTTATCACCAAATTTATCTAAAATGTGGGATCAGACAAATGGCTGGGCTAATTCAGTAATTAGGAGCAGAACCTGGCAGGAAATGCAGACACAGATACAGGCCTCGGCCCGGCCCTGTTTACACACTCACATGCGGTTTGGGTTAGGGTTAGGAAGGGCACAGGCGGTTTGGGTTAGGGTTAGGACGGGCACACAGGCGGTTTGGGTTAGGGTTAGGAGGGGCACACAGGCAGTTTGGGTTAGGGGTAGGAGGGGCACAGGCAGGCTGTCACTCACCTTGATCTCCTTGCGGGTCTCCCCTGGCTTAAAGACCAGTGTGCCCTCGCTGTACTCATAGTCAGAGCCGGCGTTGGCGGAGCCGTCCTCTGTGCGGTAGTCCACGTAGAAGGTGTTCTCTCCAGTGCCACCCTGGCAGGTGACAGCCAGGCTGAGCGTGCCGCAGTTCTCCATGCACTGGCAGTGGGCGCTCTCGAAGGCGATGCGGCTGCAGGTGGCCAGGTCGTCCTCCTCGGGGGCATCCTCGGCTGCAGCGGCACGCCGTGCATGGTCAGCTGCGTGCTTCTTAAGCACGTTCCCTGCGCCGATCATCATGCGTGTGGCCTGGATGCGGTAGAAGGCCCGGCTCTTCTGCTGGTGAAGCAGGGCATAGTAGTTGGCTAGCTCCACCAGCTGATCCAGCTCCTTATCTGGGTACTTCTGCTTCAGCTCTTTCAGGATGCGGATGACCTGAGCGTGGGGGGGTGAAAACCCTGTAAGAGGGGCAGCTTTCTAGCACTGAACTATGGTCTTCACTGGCTGCCCTATACAACAACACATACGCTGTGGGCTTAAGACCAAGTTCCCTGGCCAAGGAAATAGGTGGTTGCTCCTCCAGCTTAGCGTCTGTTGAGGACATTGACATGCAAATTCATGCCTCAAAACTCTTCCCCGATCCAGGGTTTATGCTAACCCCTTAGACCCAGGGTAAGAGTGAGTCTGACTGGTTCCCTTGTGCTAAGGATCTGGGTCTTTAGCTGAAGGAGCCATCTGTGTCACATATTACTGCCCTGACACGTAGGCTCCTGTAAATGCCTCTATACCGCTAATGACCTCTCCAGCGACCCCTCTCCCCCACTCCCTGTCCCCCTCCCTCTCGCAGTGCTAACCTCTTTGCGGCTCTCGTCCAGCTCCTTGCTGTTCTCCATGTTGACAGTGGTGCTGTTGGAAGTGGGCAGTCCCCCAGTGCCAGTGGCTCCGGCCGTGCCGTTTCCCTCCTGGCAGTTCTCGGCGGGCATGGCACCGACAGCTCCTCCCCGTGGCGGGAACTTTCCGTCCATCATCACCTCCCCACCTTTAGGTGTCATCTCGCCCTCGGTCTCCACGACGATGCCCCGCCGCTTGTCAGCACGGTAACGCTTGTACATGTACTTGTAGAAGAGCAGGCGGCGGTCAGCGATCCAGGCCAGGATCACACACACTGGGAAGAACAGCAGAGTGACCAAGGCCTCCCACACCTGCAGCACAGCACAGGGACAGGACACAGCTGCTCATACGCATCTACACACTGATACTGCAACACACAGGCACCAGGAGAGACACACAGACACACAGTCAGACAGACAGACCTCCACAACGCCAGGCGAGATGACAGACAGGATGAGGTAGAGCCAGATGTACGCGAAGATGCTCCAGAAGGCGGTGATGAAGAAGACACGCAGGTGCTTGATCTTCCGCGTCTCGCCGTCAGGGATGACCCACACGCAGATCCCGATGATCACAAACATATTGAAGGCTGCACTGCCCACGATGGTGCCTGGACCCAGCTCGCCTGACTTGAACTTCTTCCCACACACCTGCCCAAACACAACAGGATCTCCAGCTAAAGCCTTTCAGCATATAAACTACAGTCCGTCTTATCCAACGAACATTTATGCCTGATGCATTTTACATGCTTTAAGATTCTGTGTTTAACAGACTGTGAGTGACAAATACTCAATGAGAGACTGACAGCACAGCTGAGAGACAGAAAAACAGAGAGATAGAGACAGAAAGAGAGAGAAAGACAGGGAGGCAGCCAGAATTTTAATCTGACAGGAAGAGAAAGCGAGGGAAGGGTCTTTATCTCAGTCCACTTTACAACGTTAGCATTGTTATATTAGAATAATTACAATACAATATTCTGCACTGTGTAAACACATACAAAAAGTCAAGAGAGGAGGGTGATTTTTTTATTGTCTAAAAACAAAATGTAGGGATGCTCCTCAGCTCCCCCTAGTGTCATGGTGTCAGCATGGCGCTGCTGTCTGGGACTGTGCGGTGCATGTGGGGGTTCTGTGAGCAGTAACACAGCTTATACATATAAATGAGCTTGCTTTATTATCTCATATGAATATTACAGAAATATTACATTCATGTAGGCATGCATTAACCAGGGTCATGATCGAAAGAATGGATGCACTCGATTAGCTAGCTACCGAAAGCTAGCTTTTATCAAAATGTTCAGGTGCACGTAATTAAAAAGATGTCAAATATTGCAACATTTAGGCCAATTAAAAGAACATTCGTGGAATTAAAAGAGCATTATATTTATGTGGTGCAAAATAAGCTAACTGCCATTAGCCAGGCTACAGAGAAGGTTGACAACTTTGTCCTTGTATTTGGACAGCCAACTTAAATGCTCTCAATTTTGTCATGGTTTGCACAAGTTCTGTGACTCATTTTTTTAATTATTTGGTTTGTTAAGTGTGACTTAAAATGTATCACTTTATTAAGCTTAATAGCAGTCTTTATACCAGTTTTGTGCACTGTCAATGAGCATTTCATAATTGTTACAGACAGCTAGCTTCAGATTTGCCAGTGCCTATACCTACAGTAATCAGACTGACAGTTTCACTCAGACCAGAGCGAGCTCAGTCTCACACTCATACCAGAGCGAGCTCAGTCTCACACTCATACCAGAGCGAGCTCAGTCTCAAACTCACATACCAAAGTGAGCTCAGTCTCTCACTCACATACCAGAGCGAGCTCAGTCTCACACTCACACACCAAAGTGAGCTCAGTCTCTCACTCACATACCAGAGCGAGCTCAGTCTCACACTCACACACCAGAGCAAGCTCTGTCTTACACTCATACCAGAGAGAGCTCAGTCTCACACTCACATACCAGAGCGAGCTCAGTCTCTCACTCACATACCAGAGCGGGCTCAGTCTCACACACCAAAGCGGGCTCAGTCTCACACTCACATACCAGAGCGAGCTCAGTCTCACACTTACATACCAAAGCGAGCTCAGTCTCACACTCACATACCAGAGTGAGCTCAGTCTCACACTCACACACCAAAGTGAGCTCAGTCTCTCACACTCATACCAGAGCGAACTCAGTCTCACACTCACATACCGGAGCGAGCTCAGTCTCACAGTCACACACTCACATACCAGAGTGAGCTCAGTCTCACCCTCACATACCAGAGCGATCTCAGTCTCACACTCACATACCAAAGTGAGCTCAGTCTCTCACTCATATACCAGAGCGAGCTCAGTCTCTCACACTCATACCAGAGCGAACTCAGTCTCACACTCACATACCGGAGTGAGCTCAGTCTCACAGTCGCACACTCACATACCAGAGCGAGCTCAGTCTCACAGTCACATACCAGAGCAAGCTCAGTCTCACATTCACATACCAGAGCGAGCTCAGTCTCACAGTCACACACTCACATACCTACAAACCTGCTCGGTGCAGGAGCCACTGTGTCTCTGAGTCTCTCCGCTCTCATTAAATGCCAACACAGAACTATGCATGGTGTGAGACTGAGCTCGCTCTGATATGAGTGTGAGACTGAGCTTGCTCTGGCATGCTCATGTGAGACTGGAAGAGCTCTCTTTGGGCATGCAGATCTGCCTCCTGTCATTAGCCAGATGTTATCTTTAATATTAGCCAGATGCTGAGATGCCAAAATTTTAATAACAACATCCTTCATGATTCCTGTGAATCACTGCTGTGCTTTCTGTCCTACACTTCACCGCTCCAAAACACTGCAGGTTTTTTGTTTATTTCACCTGGATGTGGAAACCTTGGCAAATGAACAAGCTGTCCTCATATCAGCACAAAGTGCCACTGCTTTCTCCACAAGTTTAATTAAACTGACTGTCAAGCCCATTGTAGTGCAGCAGACTATAGTTAATATCAGCTCCCCTGTATGATTTCTGTTAATGTGTTTTTGTTAGGTTCGCTTACCAAAGGCTGTTAAGTATAATAGCTGGTTACATTGCACTACTGACAACAGTTGTATCTACTGCAGATGCTAATGAAGATGGTAATTTAGGCACATTTATTTGAACTATTTTAAAGATGTTAATTTAAGCACATTTATTTGAAGTTCTCATATTACATATGTATTTACCCAACACTTACAAAGGAACGCTCTGCTTGTTTTACACTTAAATAAAGCCAGCATACCATGAGAGATTCCACAGGACTAATTGTGAAATAAGTGAAGCTGAGAATTGCAAACATACATAAAACCTGTTACCCTCCCTAACCCTAACCCTCCCTGCCCTTTAACATGAGTATTAGTTTTAGCCTTAAGAGATCAACCTAGAGCACAAACACGCACACACTCACTCACTCACTCTAACACACACTCACTCTCACACTCACTCACTCACTCACTCTAACACACACTCACTCTCACACACACTCTCACACACACACACCTCACACCCACCCACACACACTCACTCACTGTCACACACATACCTCACACCCACACACACACTCACTCACTGTCACACACATACCTCACACCCACACACACACTCACTCACTCTCACACACACCTCACACCCACTCACTCACTTACTCTCACACACACTCCTCACACACACACTCATTCTCACTCACTCTCACACACACACCTCACACCCACACACACTCTCTCACACCCACACACACACTCACTCACTCACACACACACCCACACACTCACTCACACTCACTCTCACACTCACTCTCACACTCACTCACTCACTCACTCTCACACACACTCTCACACACACACACACACCTCACACCCACCCACACACACTCATTCTCACTCACTCTCACACACACACCTCACACCCACACACACACTCACTCACTGTCACACACATACCTCACACCCACACACACACTCACTCACTCTCACACACACCTCACACCCACTCACTCACTTACTCTCACACACACTCCTCACACACACACTCATTCTCACTCACTCTCACACACACACCTCACACCCACACACACTCACTCTCACTCACTCACTCTAACACACACACACATACATTAACCCCTCCCACCTCCTCTGAGAGTTATGAAGAGGAGCCACTATTCATTCCCAAAGGGGCATGGCCTGTTGGACATGTCGCTTGCATACCTCAATGACGGACAGCAGGATCTCGGGGGCGGAGGAGCCCAATGCCATCAGGGTGAGGTTGGACACCGTTTCGTTCCAAATGCGTACCGTGGCCACTGACGTCTCCCCGTTAGGCAAGGTAATGGTCACCTCCTTCTCCTACAGGGCGGCGGCAGAGAGACAAGCAGGGATCGCTACACTGACAGAGCACAGCCATGTATCAAACTGATACATGGGAGTCTGGCACAAAGCATTTCATGCCGAAGTGGCAAAATATTAAAAATGGGAAAAGTACCAGGTCAACATGCATTCTGTCACAAACAGCCACATATGTGCAGAACTCTTTAGGATTAGCATTTAGCATATTCTCCTGTGCAGTCACATTTCACAGCAGGATATTCCCTGAAGCAGGTTTCCACTGAAGGACTTCACTGAAGGACACGACAGAGGTGCCCTACATGGGAACTAAACCTACAGCGCAAGAACAGCAAAACCAGAATTCTAACCATTACACTAGAACATTAACAGAAGAGTAAGGAATATACATTTAAGAAAAGCAGTTGAGTACACACTAGATAGTGGAGAGGCAGAGAAGCAGAGCAGCACTAACACACTTTACTGATACTGGGAGATCTCTGGGGAGTCATCCACTCATGAGCCAGGTCTGCAGGTCAAATGTGTTTTATTAAACCCACATACGCACACATGCCCCCCAATAAACAAGACTTGCTTTCATTGCTTTCAGTTCTAAACAGTTTCATTCCATGCAAAAACGACTGTAAAGTCAGTTTTGTGTAAAATAATGGATAAGAAACGCTTTTCAGTTTCAGCATTGTGAGGAAACTGTGTTTGAGTGCTGGTGCTGCCCTGGGGAGGGATGCTCTGGGGGCTGGCCTTGGGCCTGAGTACCATCAGTCAAAACAGCCAAAACACAGAGCTACACACATTCACACATTTAATTCAGTATCAGTTAAACCAGCCAAAAATAGGAGAACAGACAGGATAACATGGATACGTCCATTATGCTATTAAAGCCAGGAAGAGCTTCAGGGGGCCCATGTGGTAAACAGGCTGTACGATGCGCAGACAGGCTGTATGATATGCAGACAGGCTGTACGATGCGCAGACAGGCCGTAGGATGCGCAGACAGGCCATGTGTCTGTGAATCCGCCTGTGAGTACCTGCAGGGTCCTTAACTCCGCATGGACACACAGACACCTGATAACCCTGAGCCCCTGGAGTGAGCAAACGGACAACACTGCTGTGTGACACTGAACTAAATAACACACCACTGCTGCGTGACACTCAACTAAATAACACACCACTGCTGTGTGACACACAACTAAATAACACACCAATGCTGTGTGACACTCAACTAAATAACACACCACTGCTGTGTGACAGTCAACTAAATAACACACCACTGCTGTGTGACACTCAACTAAATAACACACCACTGCTGTGTGACACACTTCCTATAAGCTGCTGGCACCACATTAATCAAACTGACTGCCTTTAATTAAGTGTGTGACATGGAATTAATAAATCAAATTATCATTCTGATGAATAACTACATTCTCATAAATAATACATTTTTTCATTCAGTATGTATGCAGCACCTGTTTCACAGAAGACCATTGACCCAACAGGAGTTACACACCAAAATAATGGAACATACTTCACTAGGCAAGTGACACCACCAAATCAACTCAATCGATATCTATTACATAAGCATGCAAATGGATTCTGCTCAACAAGCCAGGGGCAATCAATCAAACCAGCTTCATTTCACAAGAGTGCAATGCTGAACAAATTGATTTTACTTCAATCGATAAGTGTGAGACACCAATTGAACTGACTGCAGTGAGCAGGTGCACAACGGCGCCACACCTGTGAGGTGATGACCTCGATAGAGGCCATGAAGCGGTCAGCAATGATGGACACGCCCAGGAACATGTACATGAGGCAGACGAAGTAGACGACGGCGCGGGCCACCTGGTCCCCCAGGTTGGAGCTGCTGGGCTCCCACATGGGCAGCAGGGTGCCAGGGCTGCAGCTGGAGCTGCCCCCGCAGGCCCGTTTGCCCCCTGCCGCAGAGCTGTTGAGCGCGGTCACGGGGGAGATGGAGGGGAAGGAGCGCTCCTCTGCCTCCCTCTGAGACTCCAGGCTGCAGGGCTGGGGCAGGGGGAGCAGGAGGAGCAGCAGGAGCAGGGGCGAGGAGCAGAGCGCCATGGCAACACCGACAGGGCAGGGAGGGGCGGGGCCAAGAGAGGGGCGGGGCGGGGAGACAACACTGGCAGAGCAGTAAGGGGTAGATCCAGGTCACCTGTGTGAAAGAGAGAGGAAACAGAATTAAAACCACAACGAGAGAAACGCTTTGTCAATCTCGCCTTCCTAAAAGGCTTTACTAAACGAGGATGACACAGACTTTCAGCCACAAACTGTGACAAATGGGAAGATAAAACAGCATTTGCAGAGCCTCGCTCTGCTAACGCAATGTCATTCCGCAGTTCTGGTGTCATAAAACAGACTTTTCATCAAGCCCGAGACTGGATGGCAACGGGAAGAAATGTTCTGATCACACATTCTGTGTTCTGTCAGGCCAGTCCGCCCGGCGGAAACCAGGAGAGAGGGTGCGGGCAGGGTGCGGGGGTGGGGGGCACGGGGGTGGGCCCGAGAGACGCGGTGACATTACTGCTCTGGCTCAGATAATGGCACCATGCACAAAGCTCGCACACAACCCCCAGCCAAACTCTCCACAGCTACACTCACTGTTTCATTTTGGCTCAGACTGCCCTTTTGTTTTACCATGAAGGCCTGTGTCAATGTATCAGAACAGGCCTTTATGTGAGAGGTGTGTGTGTGTGTGTGTGTGTGAGTGAGTATGAGGGTGTGTGGTGTGTGTGTGTATGTGTAAGTGTGAGAGTGTGTGTGAGTATTTTGGCTGTGTGCGCTCTCTTTATGTGAAGTGAGAGACCGTGCCAGTGCAGTGGATTAGAGTCACTCTGAACCCACTTGCGTACTAATGTTCTCTCATCCTGCCAGCTGCACTCTGAAAGCCATTACACCCGCCTACTGAATGATGTCATATCCTGCCACAGATCCACACTGTGTCACCTAAATGTGCCAGAGAATGAAAAGCTTATTTTTCTAAACATACTACATTCTCAGGGGACAGAACAGCATGAACATATCAATCACTGAAAACACGCAAATATGACCTAATTAATACACTTAACACAGCGTTCACACACTCCAGCATTACACTGAAAATTAGGTGGACATCATATTACAGGCCACTTACAGAACTAAGTGCAAACTGCAGTGACAAAACACAGGAATTTCCAAAGGACAGAAAGAAGACTGGGCTTCTGTAGAATAGCCAGTTGAGATAAAGAATATTAACAGAGAATATGGTAAGAGCCAAGCAGTGCATATGGCAGAAAAAGGACGGATAAGAAGTAGGGATGTCAGCACTACGGAAGTGAGAGGAGAATCATTCTCAGTCAGCATTGAGGCAGTAGAGAGGCCTGACAGGGACCAGGCAGGTGAGACACTGTGTTCTTCTGTAAAACATCACCTGGGACCATGAGCATCATCTGCTCTCCGGCAACAACACCTCACAACACTGCTGCAAACACTCAGCACCCTCTGTGAGCCAGACAGTTTCCTCACTTTGGCAGGCCAAAGCTACAAACAATCAAAACAACAAACAAACAAACAAACACACACACGCATGCATACACGGACGCACAAACAGATGCAAACACCCCTCCCCTCCTTTTCCCTCCATCTCTACCCTCCAGCTGTCCAGATTGCTCCAGTGTTTGTTCTGTAATTTAATTTCCCATGATGCATTGCTGATGGGGACCATTTCCACACGCTGCTCGTCTGGATCACAGCAGTGCCAGGAATGCTAAGCAGGGAGGGGGTGCAGGTGGAGGGGAGCACCGCTCGGGCTGCCTCGCTTTGAGCACACTGCTCTACACTTTAATCAAAAAGCCCCCTGCACCAAAACAACACAGTCTATCTTATCAGGACAGCCTGCAATGCACTGGGAAAAAATATGGGCTGGGACTTTGAGCTTGGGAAAAAAGAGGGATTTATAGAAGCTGAACGATGGAAATCAGAAGAAATGTGGAGAGTGAGAGAGGGAGACAGAGCGGAAAACATAAGAGGACCCTGCTAGTCAAGGATCCTGAGAATAACTGCTGAGAGCAGGAAGATGAGAGAGGGAGGGAGGGAGGGAGAGGGAAGCCCTGCTACGAGTGCACTCATAGATATTCTTGGCACGGCCCGGCGTTACCATGGAGACTTGGTGAAGGGTTTTGAAAGGGTGATCTATCACAATAGGAAAAGGGAGGGAGAAAAGGAGGGGAGAGGGGGAGCAGAAAAGGACACTCAATCATGGCGCTTGCTGGAGTAAGCCACACATCCACACCAGCGCACTGAGCCAGGCATACACTGAGCACAGCCCCACTCACCCCAGCCACAGGAAAACACTCCTACACACTCTTACATACACCTGCACACTCTTACTCACTCCTACACACTCTTACATACTCATGCACACTCTTACGCACTCTTACACACTCTTACATACTCCTGCACACTCTTACGCACTCCTACACACTCTTACGCACTCCTACACACTATTACATACTCCTGCACACTCTTACGCACTCCTACACACTCTTACATACTCCTGCACATTCTTACGCACTCCTACACACTTTTACATACTCCTGCACACTCCTACACACTCTTACACACGCCTGCAAACTCCTACATACTCTTACATACTCCCACCAACTCCCATATACTCCTGCATGATCCTACACTTACTCCACTTACAATCTGACCTGACTTATATTTACACCCAAGATTTTGATTGGATACGTGGATTTTATTTGAATGGAAACAAATCAGAAACAAGATGACAGATTAGGACGGGGTGCGTGATTGAGGCCTGTTAGGCCAGCCCCTGCTCTTAATTATTAATAAGCCAGTCATGTATATCCTCTAATGTGAGCTACAGAAGCAGACTGCACATGCTCCCTTGTTGAAACTGGACTGAATCAAACATACATCATGTGCACAGTGGAACATGCAAGTTAATTAGCTGCAGTGTTGCCCCTGCTGACCTCTTTTCATTGGCTAGCTGCTTGAGGTGTCCTTCCTGACGCAGAGGAGCTGTCTCTCAGTTAGACCGTCCTTCCTTTGCCCTGTTTGGAGGCAGGCCAAGGCATCCTGCTGCTCTGGACCCAAATTCCAGCTCCGCCTCCAACGCCCCCAACGCAACCAGACCATCTGCAGCCTTCCAGTACTCTCCATACCTGAGAGGTCTCCAGGGTGGGGGAGGAGCTCGGTCTCCCAGCACTCATAAACCGTGTGTTGACGCAGAGGGCCTGTGTGCACCGGGCTCCATCGCAGAGGTTCCTCAGCTCTGAGGCTCCACAGGGCAGAGGACCACCCTTTCACCTCTGCACTGAGACCCTAATCACGCGCTGTCTGAGTGGAACATAATCCTCATGGCAGGATTAAAACTTTTCCTGCAGTGGTATTAAAGTTATCATATGCGTTTGGTATTATATTTATTACATAAGTGGTCAAATTAAGCCATAAGAATTTAAGACAGACAAGGCTTGGCTATGATCAGCATTCCTTCCAACATACACTATATCTCATCAAAAATTCTCATATGATTTTTTAATTTTATTTTTTATTATTTCCTGTTGTCAAATGTTGTGAAATGTGATAGGCTTACATTAGCCAGGAAAATGAGGTGCAGTCGCCTATACATTTAGCTATCTTTTGCTTGGTGAGGCAAAGAAACGACACAAAATGATGTACATACTTAGCTAGGGCAGTAGAGTTGTGTTGTGTAATCCAGTATGGCTTTCACTTTCCACAGACCCCTGGCGTATGCTGTGTACAGCCAGTAAATATAGATACATTTGAACAGTGCGAACCTTCACCATCACCCTGAAACCTGAACAGTATGAATCTGATCATCTCCTTAGCTGAACTGACTGTAGTCATTAGTCCCTAGCAAATTAGTAACTAGCAAATTTCTATGCAAAATTCTATGCACTTTCCTCTGATCTCTTAAGTTTTCAGAACCTGCACGATGTCGCATTTTTGGCAGAACCTGCAAACAGCACACAGCAGGGCCCAGCCATGCAGACTCTGATTGTCTGACTGCAGTAACTGACCTCTGAGACCAAGCCTCCCGCCCCAGCACTGTGCTGAGGTGGGGGGGGGGGCAGAGGATGGAGCAGGAATGCGGGGGGCAGAGGATGGAGCAGGAATGCTGGGGGGGGCAGAGGATGAGGCAGGAATGCTGGGGGGGGCAGAGGATGGAGCAGGAATGCGGGGGGGGCAGAGGATGGAGCAGGAATGCGGGGGGGGCAGAGGATGAGCAGGAATGCTGGGGGGGCAGAGGATGGAGCAGGAATGCGGGGGGGCAGAGGATGGAGCAGGAATGCGGGGGGGGCAGAGGATGGAGCAGGAATGCTGGGGGGGGCAGAGGATGGAGCAGGAATGCGGGGGGGGGGCAGAGGATGGAGCAGGAATGCTGGGGGGGGCAGAGGATGGAGCAGGAATGCTGGGGGGGGCAGAGGATGGAGCAGGAATGCGGGGGGGGGCAGAGGAGGGAGGAGGGGTGGGGGGGGCAGAGGATGGAGCAGGAATGCGGGGGGGGCAGAGGATGGAGCAGGAATGCTGGGGGGGGCAGAGGATGGAGCAGGAATGCTGGGGGGGCAGAGGATGGAGCAGGAATGCGGGGGGGGGCAGAGGATGGAGCAGGAATGCTGGGGGGGGCAGAGGATGGAGCAGGAATGCTGGGGGGGGCAGAGGATGGAGCAGGAATGCGGGGGGGGGCAGAGGATGGAGCAGGAATGCTGGGGGGGGCAGAGGATGGAGCAGGAATGTGGGGGGGGGGCAGAGGATGGAGCAGGAATGCGGGGGGGGCAGAGGATGGAGCAGGAATGCGGGGGGGGGGCAGAGGATGGAGCAGGAATGCGGGGGGGGGGCAGTGTCTCACTGCCAGTGAACTTAGAAAACACAGTCTGACTGAGCAGGACCTCCAAAAATGTCACAGTCAAATATGAATTTCGGACTCTCCCATCCATGCTTATGGTGGTTATGGGCCCTGTGTGTGTGGAGAGGCTGCTCTGGAGCCAAAGAGCAGAGAGGTGTTCGCTATGGGATCTCTTCCTCCCTGTGCTATCTTTCCTCACCAGGAGAAGGAGGAGCTCTGCACCCCGCACCATGCTGACTGTCTCATCTCATCATAAGCAGGGCTGTTTGGGAAACCAACCCCAATCACAGCCTCATGCCCACAAGAAAGCAAGGCCCAAGACAGAGAGAGAGCAAAGCTGTCTTTTGACTTTTAAAAGCTTTTAATTTCACAAGTATCAAAAAGGAGCGATAATTCCACAATAACCCAATTACAGAGAGAAAACGAAAGAGAGAGGATGCGGCGGGGGGAGGGGGTGCAGAAAGGGAGGTGGGGGGGGATCAGACAGGAGCCTTGCTGTGACTGACAGAGGAAGTCCATGCGCTGGGCCAGGTCAGGTTTATGTCTGGAGCTCAAACTTAATTCCAACAGGCTTCTTTCTGATCAAACGATAAATTGGGACATTCTACATGTGTTTTAGCCACAGCCTGTGACAGTTGTTTCCAAGCCCCAACAAATCTTGAGTATTTGATTAAAACTTGGTTTCCATATGTATAGCAGCTGCGGTTCTCTCTGACACTCAGGTACAGAAAAACAAGCAATAGTATCTTATTTATCTGAATAAAAGTCTTTTCCAAACATTGCAAACATCTTCTCTGCTAAAATCTGATGTCCAAACGTAACACAGCATACTGTCAAAATGGCTGACAGCAGTACATCAATCTTTTCTGAGGAGACCAGAGCAATATCAACAAATAAATTACTCCTAAAGTGTATTGATGTATGTCTGAATACGTACTTTAATAACTTGTGACTGTAGCAACACATTAGCAGCTGCTAAGTATGCCTTGTTTAAGAGAGGTGAGGCATGGAAGAATATCGTTCATATTTCTGAGCACTGAGTTACGCTGCCTCCCTCTACACCCCCAAAAACCTGCGCAGTCAGTTTAGATCCTCAGACACTCTGAGCTGCACATGCTCCCCAGGGCCAATCAGCTACAGTGTGCAGTGACCGAGCGCAGACACGCTGGGCCAATAGGAGCAGAGGAGCTGCAGGTGAGGTGTGACGCGGAGCAGCTAGGTGCGTTTGTGACTGTAATTGTGGAATACTGTGTGCGCATGGGCCTTCTGGAAGGGAGCAGGTGGAGGAGAGCAGAACAGTGAAGATGAGGAAAAGCCCCAGAGAGACTCCCCCTCCCCCCGGCCCCACCACAAGCCAGTGTGCTGTTTTTCTAATTTGTGGAAAAAATACACCAGCGCACATGCGCACACATACTCAAACACACTCTGTGTTTGTTTAATTAACCCCTTAAAAACACAAAGGAGAAAGCTCATCATCTTTTACGACCTTAGAGGTCCACACTACGCACACCACAACACATTACATCTGGCTGGAGACACAACAGTATCAATAAAACAACATATGAAAACCCACCAGAAAACAATACAAATAAGCCAGAAATAAAAGTGTAAAATCAGGTAGAGACAGCGATTAGTGCACATTTCCAGCTGTTGACGGTCAGCAGCAGCCATCATGGCTGGTGTGTGCTGAGGTCACAGAGATGAGTATGATTAAATCAGATCACCTTGGAGACCCCTGGGGGAGGACAGGATGTTGCCGACATTACAGTGATCAGGACTGTCAGGGGAAGCAGCTTTAATTGGGACTGAATGGAGGGAGCAGCTGTGCTGATCCAGGGTCAGTGCCCCTGAGCCAGAACCCTTCTGCCTCACACTAAATAGGCCAGGACATGCACACTTCCAAATGGGACTTTCCACTGTTATGTCACCAGCCAGCATCCACCTGCACATTGCTATAGAGACAGACTTTTGGTGCCATGACGAAAAAAGAATACATTATGGGATGCGATGACCCTAGCCTCTGATCCAGAGGAACATACCCCAGCGCAAGCCCATTCCTAAAAAACCTAAAAATTCCTAAGTCGCTGCTTTGCCCCAAAACCAGAAAAATATTACCAAATGTGCTACATAAGAGATACTACCAGCATTTCAGACACTAACAAAATGGGCACAGATATGAAGGCACACATTCTGTCAGCACCTTCCCTTTCAGTAACACTGTGGGTCTTTGCTGTATATTGGTCCCTTCCCAAAGCACACACATAAACACATCGCCTCCAGAGCAACCACTAGCCCCAGTGCGCACACATACACACACACTCATACTAATACACAAAGGCACACAAGCTCTCATTCACACACACCCCAGCACGTCTCTGTCTGATTCATCCCTGCTGTGCCCCATTCTTTCCTTCCAGGGTGATGTCATCCCATTGTGACAGCGATGTTTCTCCCTTTATGCTGGGCATAGGCCCCACCCCCTGCTGTTTGAGCCTGGAGGGGGGGCCAGTGTTCAGTTACTGCATTACTGGAGCCCAGTATGGGTTGTAGGGGGTCCAGCCACGCCCTTCCCCAGTACAGGTGCAACACCACACCTGGGCCATACATACGCCTGTCCACTGTGGAGCAGTCGCTGGCTGGAGAACTTTCAGTCTAAATCATTCAGAGAGGAAGGTAAGCTTAGTGCTTATTCCAATGTTCTCATTTCGGACAGAAACTCAAATAACTCATGTCATCTGGTATAATGAGTTGAAGCTGTCTCTGAAGGACAAAATGACTTCCACTTTGTAGAACACTTACCAACCAATCACCCACAGGAACACCTACCAACCCTGCAGGAACCAACCAATCACCTGAATGGTAAGTACCAAAGAATCACCAAAAAATGACAGAAATCATGAACAGCCAATCATCTCACATCACCAAAACCCTGAACAGAAATCTCTACCACAGTCAATCACTATGGCATTACAGAAGGGCAGAGAGGCTCAACCACTCAGCCAGCAGTGCTGTGAACATAAAGACCTCATGGGAATGTGTCTTTGACTGCTGCCCCCTACACATGTTAAATTATGTTATTTTTATCAAATTATCCTAAGTGTTATCTTTAAGAGAGAACTGTACCATAGGCTGATTACAGATTATTTGGTAATGTGGTTACATAATCCAGATTACAGCCACTCAGTTACGACACAACCCTGAAAACAAGTACAAGGATGAATGTGCCTTTAAAGTGAATGCTGCATGACGCAGGAGAGTCAGGCAGTGTGTCTGAACACAACAGAAATTAAAATGTGACCGTATCAGCTGTGAATGGGCTTCAAAGGCTGTGGAGTATGAGGTAAGTGGGTGGAGTGACAGCTATTCCCTTTGAACAGGTCTGTTCGCCATAATGGATACAGTGATGAGATACATATCAAGTAGAATGCTGAAACTGATCTAGTAACTCAATCCCCATGGCGACACACAGCAGAGCGGCTCTGAGGGCGTAGGGATGACGTCATCATACCAATTAAATTCCAGCTGCCATTTGTGCAAGACTGTCACACACATAGACAGTTGATGTCTGATTGGTTGGCTTGTGCTTCTCTGTGTGGCCAATCAGAGGGTAGCTCTTACAAACACCTCCAGTCCACAAAACAGTGGACAAACAAAGTTATCACCACACAGATCCACTCTTGGTGTGCCATAACCGGCTCTTTCTGGGATATCTGGATTCCCGTGATGACATGCTCGCCATGTTGTTTCTCCGTGTTTGAGGTGGCTGTGAATGTCTCCAGGCATGCTAAAGAGGCCATTCACTTTTTTCAACACCTTTAGCTCAATAATTCTTTTACGTCTGGTGTGTCTATATGAACAAGGTAGAAACCTTTTCTGTTAACCCTGTGCTCGAAAAAAATGTCTTGTGCCAGTCCATTTGGGTCGGTCCATTTCACAAAACTTGCCTAGATTTTGTTTGTTTGGAGCACAGAAACAGCATAAAATGATTCTAGCTCATTTATGAAGATACTCCAGAGGTAAAGAATCAGTAGAGCTGAAGAGTTGCTGAAGTGAAATGCCCCTTTAAAGAGTGAGTGTGGGTCCCTGTCACTTTTCTCAGCTCACAGACGATGAATGTGATTTAATGAAATGCTGCTGGACAGGCAGGCAGGCTTGTAATACTCCCACACCTTGGAAAAAACAGCTCACAGGAGCTCTGATTAAGAGTAGAATGGTTTTCGCTCGAGTCATTCAGAGCTCCGGTGGAATGAATACCTGTAACCCTCACCTGGAGATCCAGCAATGATCTTACCCCCTCCTTGATCCCTTTGTACTGCTATGTCAAGGTGACTGAAGTGGCCTGGCAGCCAATCAGGTTTCAGGAGGGACTGAGCTGTGTACTGAGTTCCTGCAGGTAACTGCTCACCTGTGAACACTCTAGTGAGGGGCAGGGCTACACTGTAATCTGAGAGCACTGCAGGACATCCACATTGGTCAGATGAAGCATAATTGATTCAGTCAAATAATGTTTGGGGAGGGGTACAGTAAATCCAGAAGCTTCTGCAGCCCTGAGGGATTATGGGTAACCTGTAGGATTATGGGTAACCACTTTGATTGTGATCTTAGCAAAATGAATACACCGCTGTGCTCATGGCTCCTTGCAAACGGAAGAGGATGAACTCCTGTCATATACTCATGAAAGCACTTGGGGAGCAAAGTATTTACTCAAAAAACATTCCTACACAAATGGTAATTGACAATCCGATTTCTCTTTTCGATTACTGGGGGTGGGGGCAGAAACTTCCCTGGGCCAGGGGGGAGGGGCAGTGGGGTGCTCCTTTGGCCCGGGCTCAGCTGGCTGGCCGTAATCAGAGCTGGCATTCCAGGATGCCCTCGGCCAGTTTCCTGCAGTAGGCGCTTTGTGTGGATGGTCTGCCCTCGCCCCTTCAGCATGATAGTGAAATACTCTCATTCTGACGGGTGAAATCACCCCGAGCGACCCCCCCCCCGCTGAGACACGGGGACAGCCCGGCCCCCCTGCCTCGCATCCACTCATCTTAACACTTTCTGTGCTCATCCTGTGTGTCACTCACCCTGCAAGGTCTCCGAGATACTCTAACGCCATTTAAAATGTTTACATAATTTCAATCAGTGTAAACACACATTTGTTTAACGATAAAAATGATCATAATTACTGTTCCAGATTTCAAGCCCCTCTGTAACACCAAACTTCCTGATGATACAGTGAAACTAGTGAAAAACCTCTTCCATGCCCCAGCTGTCAAATTGGTGGATGGCCTCGGTAGGGGATAAAACACTGGTGGTGCTTAAAGTGAGTCACAGAGGCATCACTGCTGGCCCCTGAGAAAATGGCTACCACCCAACAGTGCTCATGTCAACAGCGTGAGCACATACTGCATTATGGAAGGGCAGAAGCAACTCCGTTTCAATGAAGTTGCAGTCTGTGCTTATAAATTTGGCAAAATTACAAACTGATGGGAGCCAAGAGGAACTGATCATAAACTGCATTCAGGTTAGCACACAGGCCTGTAGCTCTCACACTGCACTCAGGTTAGCACACAGGCCTGTAGCTCTCACACTGCACTCTGGTTAGCACACAGGCGTGTAGCTCTCACACTGCACTCAGGTTAGCACACAGGCGTGTAGCTCTCACACTGCACTCAGGTTAGCACACAGGCCTGTAGCTCTCACACTGCACTCAGGTTAGCACACAGGCCTGTAGCTCTCACACTGCACTCAGGTTAGCACACAGGCCTGTAGCTCTCACACTGCACTCTGGTTAGCACACAGGCGTGTAGCTCTCACACTGCACTCAGGTTAGCACACAGGCGTGTAGCTCTCACACTGCACTCAGGTTAGCACACAGGCCTGTAGCTCTCACACTGCACTCAGGTTAGCACACAGGCCTGTAGCTCTCACACTGCACTCAGGTTAGCACACAGGCGTGTAGCTCTCACACTGCACTCAGGTTAACATATATATGCCATATCCATGTGGCCAACCTAGCTGCACTGAAACTGGGTCACTTCTCAAGCACTTCACAGCAACTTTAAATCATGATGAGACAAGCACATGTGTACGCAAACACATAAAGCACACATGCACACACCTGCACTGCATACACAATGTGATATTGCTGAGGTTTATGGTGTAGCTGATGTTTTTATGACAGACAGAGCAGGGGGATCAAACAGACATCACAGGCCTGAGTGGCCTCATCGCTCCCTGAGGAGCCTGCGCTAACCTTCCGCCCGCCCGCCACAGCTCTGTGTGTGTGTGTGTGTGTGTGTGGGCAAGGAGCCTGCGCTAACCTTCCACCCACCCGCCACAGCTCTGTGTGTGTGTGTGTGTGTGCGCAAGGAGCATGTGCTAACCTTCCGCCCGCCCGCCACAGCTCTGTGTGTGTGTTTGTGTGTGTGTGTGTGTGTGCGCAAGGAGCCTGCGCTAACCTTCCACCCGCCCGCCACAGCTCTGTGTGTGTGTGTGTGTGACTGTATCTGCCCGTGTCATCACAATGATCGCAGGTGCTATGTGCATGAGATGTGACACGCTTGCACTGTTTCTAGGTCAGTGTACCTAACCTGTTTGTGTGTATGAATGTGTATGATTAAACCCGTGTGCATGTGTGAGCATGACTCTAAATCAGCTGGGTGCTTCGCAGTGTCAAAGAGGGAAGAGTGAAGAGAAGCTCATTTCCATAGTGTGGGAGTGTGAAGTGAAGACTGGAGATAAATCTGCTTATACATTCACCTGTCTGTCTGTCTGTCTGCCTACGTGTGCATGACAAACACACAAACAGACAAGGCTCCATGGCTCCTCAGCTGAGTTTTAGTGTTCTCAATCTGATCTTGTTTCTTCCTTTATTCGGTTAGGGTTACGTTCAGGCATGGTGGATTCCCTGAACACAAAGCGAAAGGTTGGAGTCTGACTGCTGCAGTGCATGCTGGGAGATAGCGAGACTCATTAATAATGTCCCTCGGCTACCTGTCCCAGCGCTGATGAATGGCAGCTGTTGGGATATCATTAGGGAGTGTATGCGCTGTTTATAGCGTGCTGAGTTGTTGACAGTCGGCAACCTGCACATATAGCTGCTGGAAAATTGCAACAGGAGTCAATTACCTTCCTTATTTCCTTAGCTAATAAAGCACTTTCGGCCTCCATATCCGGGGCTGCCTTTCCTTGGGTGAACCGCGATGGTTGAGTTCCATTTCCCTTGTCATTGATTTGAAACATGAGGGAGAAGTGTGAGAAAGGCGTGGGTGGAGAGCGTGCAGCTCCAGCGCAGCCTCAGTGCTACGACAGAGACATTGCTTTTAGGAAAGTGGGGTCCATGGGAGGGATGAGGAGAATGGGGAGATGAAAAGAGTGAGAAAAGATGAGAGAGAGAGAGAGAGCAAGGGAAAGACACAAGGTGTGAGCTGAATGACAGGTTTGCCTGTCCCTCTCCATGATGTTTATTGCTACATTGAATGAATCCAGAGGAAATGTATACGCTCTATATAAACCCACAATCTCACAAATTAGATGAGGTTAGACTCCACACCATCCATTCTCTGGAAAGATTTATGATGAAAGGGCAGAACTCTGTCATCACAGCCCTGAGCATGTAACCAAGGAAACCCCCACCCCCCTCACAGACTGCAGAGACCCCGTTCCTCTCTCCACTGCTCTACAGACCAGCTCCACAGGGCTCAGGTGCTCTGCCGATAAAGCATTACCCAGCCTGTCACTGTCACTAACCCTGCCACTAAACCCCTCCATCTGGGGCTCCAGCTCTGCTGCTCTTATTCTTAACCTTTACACAGAGGGAATGTTTTAACCTTTACATTCTGTAGTGACCCATAATGTAAAAGGGACATATATAAGATCAGCAAAAAACCAAGAGAAAGGTCAGAAGAGAGGAAATACCCCTTTAGCTAAATCAAAAGGCCAAACATGTCTTTAACGGAGATATTTACAAGACAATGAAATGAGAAATTAAAAGGTTAAGACCTATGGAAATTCAGGTCACCGAGAGACACTATCCCTGCTTAGAGCATGAAGATCCATTTCTGCTGTACAGGTAATGGTCACCAGAGGTATGCTAGTATCAACAAAATTTAGAATATGACATCAAAAGAACAAAGAGGACTTATCAATATCAACATCAAATCAAAAAAATACAGAGGAACAATGTGTTTTGTATTTCAGGAAAAACATACACTTTAGCACAGAATATTTGTCCACCAATCATTAACTAATTAGCCAAACTAACTATAACCGCCTCACTTCACCCAGCAATATTTCAGTCTCCCTTATTTAGCCTTCCTCAGTACATACTGTGAGGACACTTTGTCAACAGTATATGTCCGGCAGATAGACAGGAATCAATATAGGATAAACACAGAAATCTGCTTAAACCACAGCACAGCTAAAGGCACTGGCCAAACAAACTTGTGTAAAAATCATAAACTAAATGCATCTTTAAACCAATGTGATGGTGCAGATGCATTAGCAAAGTTAGAAATGCATCATCAAGTAAAAATGATCAAATCTCAAACCAAGAACAGCAGCTGTGACAAATCAGCTTCCTTTTCAACCAGCCTCAAGCAATCAAGCAATCACTTAATTAACTGTCAATCACAGAATTGGTCAGACAATCAACAAATCAAACAATCATTCAAAGGATCAATCAATAAATTAGTGAGCTAGTTCTGGCCAGAAACTCAAGTCAGAATCTACACCAGACAGATGGTCCATTAAGCTGATTTGACATCAGCAGCGTTTACACCAATCAGATGATGGTAACGCTTTATCGCACACGTAGCACTCTATTGAAATGCAGTAAAAGAATCAGCATTGCTGTAAGCATGGTGCCATTGATTTGCCATGGTCATAGTTTTGTACTCCTGCTTTTAAGGTGGGTACAGGGGTTACAGGGTTCACATATTTTTGCCTCCTGATGATCATTTCCCTTGGTCATGTGACTGCTGCACTTCCTCCATGGGAAGGGCCCTGAAAAGCAGGGCCTTCTGCCCAAATGGATGTTTGTCTCTTACCGGTGCATACATGCCTATACACACCGAAAGCAACTGCATGAGCCCCCTGCCTGAGCAGCGCAGAGAGGCTCGTGTGAGGAGCTGCTCCGGTACAGCAGACAGAGCCAGACACGGGCTGATGCCAACTGGAGCAGCGATGCAGTGTCTATGTCAGTAACTCAACCGCAGCCACAGATACCATTACAGTCAGGCTGCAGACTCCCTCCCGCTGCGTCACTGCGTCCCATCACAGCACCCAGGGCTTACAAAACGCCACCTCCATTCTGCGCTCATGCAACGCATACGCCCTTAATACCAATGCCCGCTAATGTAATGCTGCCTATCCCAAAATCAAATCATTTTTAAATTCTGCAAAATATAAGATTTCAGCTGCAGACACCATTCTTTGCACCTTGTTTGAGATTAAATAACTGATAGCTTTCATCTGCTACATAAAAGCCAGCTGGCCAGATACAAGTAGGAAGAAAACAGTTACGAGAAAATACTCATCTGAGCTTTGTAAGTGCAGATGTAATCTCATAGCTGAGGTAATCTACGAATGTTAGCAGGCTGATAGTATAAATAAATAATGCACAGTTTAACTGCAAGATGGATGAGCCCAGCAAACAGACATGACAGTAAAGTCACAAAATTTAATATTTTAGCTGCCTAATCAACTTTTGTTACCACAACAATATAACAACAAGGCAATAAAATACCTGTGAATCTTATGTAGAACACAACATTACATAATATTTATATAAAGGCAAAATATTAATGGAGATGAAAGGCAGTAAAGAGTAATTCTGCAGGAGCAGCTCAGCTGCGTGTGGAGAGGAGCACTTGAGGAACACAGCAGAGCGCATGTGGCTGGAACCACAACTGACACAGTTAAAACACGCTGTCAGAACGAGCCAGAGGAAAGCCAGTGGCCCGGTGTGTTCTGACAGAGGCGAACGCCCGCGTCTGATTATTAATTGGTTGGCTGGATTTTGGTGGCGCGTTGCCAGGCGCCCCGGGTTGGGAACTGCTGCTGCAGAAGCACAAAGATCCCCCATACGCCAGGCGGCCGGCCAAACACAGAGGGAAGGAAGAGGCGAGAAGTGTATAATGAGAAATAGATTTTCTTTCTAAAGATGAGAACAACAAATGGTGTCCCCTGGCACCTGTCTCTGACAGACCTGGGGGGCGGAGGTGCTGTCATTCCTTGCCTTACAGCAGGGACAGTGTGGGAGGCAGGGGTGATGGAGACACCAAGAAATCTGGCTCTTTAAGTTTTTGGATGGAGAAGGAGGGAAGGGAGTAGAACTACTGGGTCAGCTCAAAGTGACTGAGCCAGCTCTTCACCGTCAGGTCTCTTGGGAGATTGATTCACTGATACATACTACAATAACACTCCGTGTAACAGACTCAGTAACACAGCTCTGTGTAACAGACTCAGTAACACAGCTCTGTGTAACAGATTCAGTAACGCAGCTCTGTGTAACAGACTCAGTAACGCAGCTCTGTGTAACAGACTCAGTAACACAGCTCTGTGTAACAGATTCAGTAACGCAGCTCTGTGTAACAGACTCAGTAACACAGCTCTGTGTAACAGACTCAGTAACGCAGCTCTGTGTAACAGACTCAGAAACACAGCTTGGTGTAACAGACTCAGTAACACTGCTTGATGTAACAGACTCAGTAACAGCTCTGTGTAACAGACTCAGTAACGCAGCTCTGTGTAACAGACTCAGAAACACAGCTTGGTGTAACAGACTCAGTAACACTGCTTGATGTAACAGACTCAGTAACAGCTCTGTGTAACAGACTCAGTAACACAGCTCTGTGTAACAGATTCAGTAACGCAGCTCTGTGTAACAGACTCAGTAACACAGCTCTGTGTAACAGACTCAGTAACGCAGCTCTGTGTAACAGACTCAGAAACACAGCTTGATGTAACAGACTCAGTAACACTGCTTGGTGTAGCAGACTCAGTAACGCAGCTCTGTGTAACAGATTCAGTAACGCAGCTCTGTGTAACAGACTCAGAAACACTGCTTGGTGTAACAGACTCAGTAACACTGCTTGATGTAACAGACTCAGTAACACAGCTCTGTGTAACAGACTCAGAAACACTGCTTGGTGTAACAGACTCAGTAACACAGCTCTGTGTAATAGACTCAGTAACACTGCTTGATGTAACAGACTCAGGGCTGCTCTCTGGGCCCTGCATGATTCATGGGGCTCCGGACACGCTGGCCCATTGTTGGGTCCAGATTGAACTGGGCGCATCGCATTTCACTTTC
>JAFBMS010000296.1:232500-239864 GCA_019788955.1 Albula glossodonta
ACTAATGTCCCGCGCTTATTAGCATCCCACTGCTGCCGCCCCGTCCTGGATAATCAACCACTGCATCAACTGTGAGGCCGCAGACAAATCCATCAACCCAAGGCCCAGAGAGAGGAGGCAAGGCCACCTCATTTCACTGGGAGTAGAGCCTGGATGCTGACTGAATAATGGCACTTGCCCGATAAGGTCTTATTATAAATCCAGAGACTATATTCTCTCCAGCTCATCTGAGTGTGATCCTGTTAGAGTGTGTTCCTGTTAGCATATGGGCATGTGTTAGTTTACCCCAAACTCACATCACAGCCTAATGCACCTTCCCTGCCCAGAGCTGGGGTTTGCCACAGGGAAACCTGTGTCTCATCTGCTCAGAGGTCAGAAACACACCCTGCCCTGGGCCACAGTGCTGGCACTCCCAGCCCAGCCTCTGAAAGCTGTGGTGAACCTCATAACGAGCTGGAGAGCGGTGAGAGCTGATCTGAGAACTATAATCCCATAAACAGCCTGGTGATGAAGGCTTCCCCTCATACTGGGTGTGTGTGAGTGTGTGTGTGGGGGTGTGTATGAGTGTGTGTGTGAGTGTGTGTGTATGAGAGTGTGTGTGTGTGAGTGTGTGTGGGGGTGTGTGTGTGTGTGTGTGTGTGTGTGTGTGTGTGTGTGTGTGTGTGTGTGCGGGGGTGTGTGGGTGTGGGTGTGTGAGTGGGTGTGTGTGTGTGGGTGTGTATGTAAGTGGTTGTGTGTGAGTGTGTGTGTATGAGGGGTGTGTATATGTAAGGTGTGGGTTTGTGTGTGTGTGAGAGTGTGTGTGTGTGGTGGGGTGTGTGTGTGTATGTAGTGTGTGTGTGTGTGTGTATGTGTGTGGTGTGGGGGGGGGTGTGTGTGGTGAGTGGGTGTGAGATACTGTGTGTGTGTGTGTGGGGGTGTGTATGTGAGTGTGTGTGGTGTGTGTGTAAGTGGGTTTGTGTGTGTGTGTGTGGTTGTGAGTGTGTGTGGTGTGGGGGTGTGTGTGCGGGATGTGTATGTGAGTGTGTGTGGTGTGTGTGTGTGTGTGAGTGTGTGTGTGTGTGTGTGTATGTGAGTGTGTGTGTGTGTGTGTGTGCTAAAAGCCCCCTCCAGTCCTCAGTGCCTCTCTCATTACTGTGAGAGCCCTGTCCCTCTTAGCCCACAGCCCGGGTGACTGACTGCCTGGGATTATCTTACACCGATAGCGCTGACAGCAAAAAGGGAATTAACACCTTTCACAGCCTAATATACCTCTCAGCTCGGTGACAAAACCCTCACCGCACAGGCCAGGTAAGAGCTGCACAGCCGGAGGAACTTAGAGAAGCAGCGGCACAGAACTCTGATGACACAGGTGAAAAAGAATAAGGAGTTAAGAGGCGCCAGTTAAGAGGGATCTAATATGCAGAAAGTGCTGAGAAATGTTTAACCGTAACGAATTAATTACATAAGACCAGCATGTAAAGACAACAGAGAATGATGAAAAAAGGAGGCTCAGTCAGAATAAAGTTTATATTTAAGCTCTGTTCCAAAGATTGCAAGGACTCTGATATGTATGTTTGAAAGAACACACATATGGGGCTAAGGACAGACACAGCCAGAATTTAATTTTGTTATAAGATATTGTAGGTTATGCTGGGGACAAAACTGATCTTACTTTTTCCCCAGCACATCGTTTAAAGTGCATATCCCTGTTGGTTGCAGGCTTATTTTTCAACAAGATGAGTCATTAAACTTGCCTGCAAGAAGCTGCAAAAGTTGGTAAGCGATTGCAGCAAAAACTGTCTGGGTTTTTATATAAGCTTACTAATTTTATATCGCACAAAAATATTAAATAAATACAATTTTAAAAATAAAATACATTCTACATTTTTGTGCGATATGAAATTAGTAAGCTTATTACATAGTGCTGGCTGGCAGGCCTTGATGGGCCTCAGGCTCTATCAGTCAGACAGCAGGTGCTCACAGCTCTGTGGAGTGGGTACAGAAGGCCGTGACAAGCACAGACCCAAAGAGTCTTCATGGGGACAGTGCCCACTACGGATTACCATCTCTAATGGGGACAGTGCCCATTACGGATTACCATCTCTAATGGGGACAGTGCCCATTACGGACTACCATCTCTAATGGGGACAGTGCCCATTACGGATTACCATCTCTAATGAGGACAGTGCCCATTACGGATTACCATCTCTAATGGTGACAGTGCCCATTACGGATTACCATCTCTAATGGGGACAGTGCCCATTACGGATTACCATCTCTAATGGGGACAGTGCCCATTACGGATTACCATCTCTGAGCATCTGAGATACACAGCAGCTTTGGCATATGCACCTTTGCTTGACCCTATGCACAGTCATTACTATGTGCGCCACTCTGGGTATTGACCCTGTGCACGGACATTACTATGTGCGCCACTCTGGGTATTGACCCTGTGCACCATCATTACTATGTGCGCCACTCTGGGTATTGACCCTGTGCACCATCATTACTATGTGCGCCACTCTGGGTATTGACCCTGTGCACCGTCATTACTATGTGCGCCACTCTGGGTATTGACCCTGTGCAGGGTCATTACTATGTGCACCACTCTGGGTATTGAGTATTTCATATTTTGACTGACACAATGCACACAGTACTCATTCTGTGAAAGGGTGCTTGGTTTCAGGAATTCATTTGAACTGGAGCATGGGGGGAGGGGCATGTATAGTCTGGGCGGGGTGGTCCCAGGGTGATCTGGGATATTCTGGCATGAGGAGGGGGGTGATACTTAAATGTCGTCCTGGGGGAGAACGCACGGTCTGCTGGGGATTGTCTCTTCGCCTCATCTCCTAATTGTTCAATTAAACTCATCATTTTGTCAGGACCTCGACTTAACTGGTATTCCAGGTGCAAATCTTCTGCTAATTGGAAGGAAGAAAACACTACAAACTAGCAGAACAGAGACCCAAGAGGACTTCAACAACCAATCCCTGCTTTAAGCATTAAAGACTGAGAAACAGCAAGACTGAGAGGGAACAAGAAAAAAGAGAGATGAATGAAAGGGCAGAATGAAGAACCAAAAAAGGAAAAAGCACTTCCTGATACATAAGCAATAATGGAAGGAAAGAGAAACTGGCAGAGAAAAAAAGACAGAATTACTGAAGAACAAAGGAAGAGAAGGAAGAAGAAAGAGCACAAAATGAGAAGGTCAGACGAGTCTGAGTGATACTCTGCATCCTCTTCGCTTGTCATGCTAATTTCTGCCCGGCAGGTGGGATGCTCAGGAGGCCTGGAACCTTCTCCAGCTCACTGCAAACCCCCCAAAACACGCACACTCCCTGGTGAAGGGGAGCTGAAGGAGACCTGGTAATACGTGACAAACACACAAACACTCACCTACACACGCACGCACACACTGTGGCTAGACGACATTTATAGAACACAATTACTGGCAGAGACGGCGGCATCATCAGCGCATTACACGCTTATAATCCAGACCGTCTCAGTTTGCTTCTCTCTCGCAGTCAACAAGCCAATCAAATGGAGCGGCTGCTTCCCCACTTACAATGCAACAGGCATGTGACCCCCCCGCGGGACCAGAGCTGCCCTCGCACATCAAATCAGTTCATTACCTCCAGAATAACAATCCAGCAGTCTGGTCTGCTCCTTCACCACACCCACACCCTGCTGCCTGGACCATGAGCGAGCTAACAGCCTGTGCCACGCCCCAAACCCTGCTAATGCACACAGCATAAGCAAGCTAATGGCCTGGGCAGCATGGGAAGATGACCCACGCCGAAAGGTGGCTTTTCCTGACATTCGTGCGGACGTTTATGGAGTGGCGAGGCCGAGCTCAGCTCATCAGGGCTGCAGACAGATCCATTACTCCACAGAGCAGGAGACAGGCAGGCGACGGGCGGGGCCAGAGGATGAATGACACGGAGGCGGGGGTGTCGGTGCCCACAGGACGATGGTCTGCACCAGGGTCCAGGGGAGCGGGAGACACTCCTTATCGATTGGGCCGGCTCGGCGAGGAGCGATAATGAAGAGAGGAGGGTGCCGGGCTGGACGCTGTCCACCGGGGAGGGTGCGGTAGCATCAGTCTTGTTAATGTGCAGACTGGAGTCATAGTCACACACCAATCGTAGTCTTCCCCACCCTGCAGGGGAGCGACACTAGTGTGCCCTTCAGCTTCAGCTCGTACCATGTGTCAGCTCTGTGCTTCAGCTCGTACTGTGGGTTAGCTCTGTGCTTCAGCTCGTACTGTGTGTCAGCTCTGTGCTTCAGCTTATACTGTGTGTCAGCTCTGTGCTTCAGCTCATACTGTGTGTCAGCTCTGTGCTTCAGCTCGTACTGTGTGTCAGCTCTGTGCTTCAGCTCGTACTGTGGGTCAGCTCTGTGCTTCAGCTCGTACTGTGTGTCAGCTCTGTGCTTCAGCTCGTACTGTGTGTCAGCTCTGTGAGTCAGCTCGTACTGTGTGTCAGCTTTATTCTTCAACTCGTACTGTGGGTCAGCTCTGTGCTTCAGCTCGTACTATGTGTCAGCTCGATGCTTCAGCTCGTACTGTGTGTCAGCTCTGTGCTTCAGCTCTGTGCTTCAGCTCGTACTGTGTGTCAGCTCTGCGCTTCAGCTCCTACTGTGGGTCAGCTCTGTGCTTCAGCTCGTACTGTGTGTCAGCTCTGTGCTTCAGCTCATACTGTGTGTCAGCTCTGTGCTTCAGCTCGTACTGTGTGTCAGCTCTGTGCTTCAGCTCGTACTGTGTGTCAGCTCTGTGCTTCAGCTCGTACTGTGTGTCAGCTCTGTGCTTCAGCTCGTACTGTGTGTCAGCTCTGTGCTTCAGCTCGTACTGTGTGTCAGCTCTGTGCTTCAGCTCGTACTGTGGGTCAGCTCTGTGCTTCAGCTCATACTGTGAGTCAGCTCTGTGCTTCAGCTTCAGCTCGTACTGTGAGTCAGCTCTGTGCTTCAGCTCGTACTGTGTGTCAGCTCTGTGCTTCAGCTCGTACTGTGTGTCAGCTCTGTGCTTCAGCTCGTACTGTGTGTCAGCTCTGTGCTTCAGCTCTGTGCTTCAGCTCATACTGTGTGTCAGCTTTATTCTTCAACTCGTACTGTGAGTCAGCTCTGTGCTTCAGCTCATACTGTGAGTCAGCTCTGTGCTTCAACTCGTACTGTGTGTCAGCTCTGTGCTTCAGCTCATACTGTGAGTCAGCTCTGTGCTTCAGCTCCTACTGTGGGTCAGCTCTGTGCTTCAGCTCGTACTGTGTGTCAGCTCTGTGCTTCAGCTCATACTGTGAGTCAGCTCTGTGCTTCAGCTCCTACTGTGGGTCAGCTCTGTGCTTCAGCTTGTACTGTGAGTCAGCTCTGTGCTTCAGCTCATACTGTGAGTCAGCTCTGTGCTTCAACTCGTACTGTGTGTCAGCTCTGTGCTTCAGCTCATACTGTGGGTCAGCTCTGTGCTTCAGCTCGTACTGTGTGTCAGCTCTGTGCTTCAGCTCATACTGTGGGTCAGCTCTGTGCTTCAGCTCGTACTGTGTGTCAGCTCTGTGCTTCAGCTCGTACTGTGTGTCAGCTCTGTGCTTCAGCTCATACTGTGAGTCAGCTCTGTGCTTCAGCTCGTACTGTGTGTCAGCTCTGTGCTTCAGCTTCAGCTCGTACTGTGAGTCAGCTCTGTGCATCAGCTTGCAGAGGTGCCAGCTCAAATGCTCCCACAACGTTCTCCTGACATTGAGAAGGCTCTGTGTCAGTCCTGCTTTAGAACAAAGAGCTGCTTCAAGAACCAGGGCCATGATCTACGGAATCTGCACAGTCTGCCTTTTCTGTAAAGGCAATTAATAATGGAACTCCCTTCCCTGCTTTAGATTGTCACTCGTTCTCAGCAATGCTTAAAAGATGTATAAAGGCCAGTGAAATGTCACTTATTTTGTTCTTATAATATGAAACTGTTTCTGTTGTCGTATGAACCTTATAATCTGATATACAGTGTTTTGTTTGTTTGTATTTTTTTCATATAATGTTTGTATTATTGTATTTAGGGTCACCTGCCCAGGGACTAGGGATGAATTGAGTGATTTAGCTGTATTATTATTATCCTGTTGGATGCAGCAGATTTCAAGTCTGAAGTCGATGTTTTATTATAGGTAGTCCCTGTCAAGTAAACTTTAAATGAAATCGAAATGAAAAGCAAATGCGCTGGAGTAAAATATGAACTTCAGCACAGTTTCTCTCCCTCTCCTCTTCCTCTATCCTCTTCCCTCTACCATCCAAAGCATCACATGTCTATACTTTCTATTACTACACTGTTACTCTGGCATATTTACTAAAATGCCTCGTGCAGACAAAGTAATACATTTCACTTGCCAAAAGTATATTGAATGGGTTTTACCTGTTAGGATTTACAGGGACTTAGTGATAGACTGGCTCATAAAGCGACTGCAGACCCACTGGAGCGCAGTCAGAGAGGATGTGTTACATTTCCTGTGTTATATTAACTGCGTAACATTACCTGTGTGTTATTAACTGTGTAATATTACCTAGTCTGCTGTCATTACTACTGTCCCCAAACCAGGCACAGCTGGTAACAGTGTTTATCTTAAAGGAGGAACAGAAATTCCCATGGTATACTTGTGTGTGTGTCTGTGCGTGCGTGGTTGTCCGTGAGTGCGTGTCTGTGTATCTTTGTGTGTGCGCGTGTGTGTTTGTGTGCTTAATCCCACATAATGTGTTACTTTTCAGGTGCTACACTGCAAAACTCTCGCCTGGCAATCTCCAATTTTAACCCGTCCCTAAGGAATCAGCTGAACCAATCTAGGAATACACAGGAGCCTGTCACCTGACTGGCATGTTTTCTACATTTCCTCCAGCTTACACATAATGGATACATGCTTCTATTAAGGAAAACTTTTCTAAGCCTAACCTGTGCACTGCAAGGAGTCTCTGCACCAACATCTCCCTAAATTTGAAAAAAAAAAACAAAACAGGTAAATGCCAAATGGCTCACAATGTACAGTCCTCTCAATACATCAAAGTCTTAGTTACTGATGCAAGTCTACACAATGGAGTCGAAGAGCGGGACGCCCACGACCCCATCAGTGGCGCTGAGCTTTGGTTAAGTGCTTGGGAGAGAGCTGCTTTGTTGATATGCAAGTATGTAACTAACAAACAGAGAGAGAGAGACAGGTGCAGTGCTGCAGCATAACTGTGAGTCAGATGAACTGGCACAGGGTTCACAGAAATCACAGCTCAACAGAAAGCCCCACATCGCCCTACACATTGAAGGATGGAGCGAGTGAAATCAGCTTGCAGCCAGCTGTCTGATTTGTCTGCATCCTGATTTCAAATGCAATCCAAGCTTTGTCCTCTGCCAATGGCTTACATGTGTGTGTGTG
>JAFBMS010002951.1:0-22331 GCA_019788955.1 Albula glossodonta
CGCTCACCCTCCACTGAGAAACAAGCCATTCCTCATTTCTCTCTTCTATGCTCTGAGGCAATCTTGTGTTTCTTGGCGGAAGTATAAATTTAATTGGTCAATTCAGGTAAGCGTTTGTGAGTTACTGTCGATGGATTGAAGTACTAAGCTGTGCAGTAATGAGCAGGTCCCCCTTTATCAAATCCAATGAGGTTTTTTTTAGAGGAGACAGTTGGTGAAATGATTTTTTATTTCTATTGCTGAAGGCACTTTTATTATGTCTGGGAGTTTCTAGAAGGAAACAACATGCTTGGCAATAATATTTTGACAGGTTTTGATCTACCTGCAGGTTTCAGTGCTTAATTAATTTGTGTAAAAACAGAGGAAAGGAACCTCTGTGGGAGTCTGCGCTCCATTGTGAGTGAGAATCACTGAAATTGTGTTCATTAATGCATTTAATTATTTTTACAGAGACTATACCGTTAAAATGTGTTTTCCTCAATCAAAGTTGATTTTTCATGTTGAACGTTCTCATTTAATATTTCACATTGTAGTAGTATGTAGAGAGACTGAGACAAATATTTGATGTCTGTATTTGGTGTCTTCAATTTTTTGGTGGTTGTAATGTCAGTGTGTGTGGAAAATATTACTATAAATTATTAAAATAAGTAATTTCTGGGACTACACCAAACTATCGTCATGCTTTACAAACGGAGAAAGGGCGGGGCAGCTGTGAATCTCCCAGGTGTGGTGGCCCCTAGCAACACCTCAGAACAGGTGAGAGACTGATGGGGAACTCCCAAAGAAGCACTGAGCTCTTTTGATTTGTTCACCCAGGTTCACTTCTGTACATCTATTGTATGTAGCTGTGAAATGATGAACGCGTTCACACTGTTCAACCATTACTCGCATTATAAAGAGAACCAGCTCCCTCTGATCAACATGTGTTCAAGTGTAGCTGCCTGAAATATAATTTAAACTATTTAATGTTCCCTTAATTACTTATGCCAAACACAAGGTTTTCCTTGCAGGTCAGTAATCACCTGACCATTTCAGTGAGTCAGAGGACCTTGGACTTTTGGGAGAGGAAGGCTGTTTATCTCTCGCTTTACCATGTCACGAAGCAAATCAGTAGCAGTGCTTGAAAGCGATGTTGTAATGTGACTGTATATCATTATTCAGTTATGTGTTCTCACTTGTAATTTTGATAAAAACATTTTTCAACATAAATAATGAATAGATTAACTGAAGGCTAAACAAATCAAAGCGTGAATAAAATATGGCGTTTCTGCATCTCTATAATACCAATGTGATATGTTATATAAATTCTTCTGTGTGGAGCCAGTAGTTTCTAAAAAAAAAAACGCTGAAAAGTAAAATCTCAGAAAGAAGCTTTGACCCCTCAGAAGGTCGGGTCATGAATGCTCATGTTTGTCGTGCATTTTCTGTAAGAGAAAAGCACCCGTAGCTCCTGAATAGTTTGAAGGTGTTTTTGTTTGTAGTTGCGTTTGGTTCAGTGGCTACCCAGCACAGGCACTGGCCGCAGGATTACGCCTGGCTCCATGGTGAGTGCTGCGGAATACGAATTGCAAATGGATTCTCAAGGGTCAGTCGTTATTACCAGTTAGTGTTACACTCTCAGATGGCGTAGTTTAGAGGGAACTCATTGCTCCTCATTACTCAGACAGCAAAAGACGAGCACTCATGACTGCTAGAAACCAAGAAACTATTTGCTTCAGGCAATGATGAGGGAAAAAGTTGTAATATTCAAAAATATTTTTTGTAATGCGTATCCAGCTCCTGTATTCTTCATATTAACTCCAGATACATTTTTCATGATTTATATACAAGTAACTTTAGTTATATAAAGAAACGTGGCTTATTTATCTGACACATGGTTTACCTTAACATTAATAATACTACAGCATTAGCATCCCTGCTAACATCTTGCAGCTTGAATCGGATAGTTTGACAGCTCATTTTACCTCCAGGAAACAGCAAGTCCATCCATCCTGGCTGGTCAAAACCCAACCACATACAAGTCAAAAGCACACCTCAGTTTGAGGGCCTACATGCAGTCCCTCATTCGCTAGCTTAGATGCTGGGCCATGCTTTCCTGTATAAATGACCTATGTAATCTTTTCAGGTGGCTTTTCCGCCTGGTGAATGATTCCAGTTTTCAACTCCGACTCTCCCAAACCGCACATTCTTCAAACAGCTTTCTCAGACATCCTCTGGAAGGCCTGAGCAGAGATTACCCATATACCCCTCTCAGCGCTCTTTCTAAAAGGTCTGGCTTGTGTGTGATCTGAAATAAAAATGAAAATTCAGTGGTTGTCCATCACAAGCTGTTTATTCAGCTGTATATTTTCCACTATCAAAAGTGGCTCGATTTTATCTGCCATTAATAAGTGCAGAACGTCATGCCCATCGTAATTTATCCTGGTGCCCCGTGGAGCCGGAATGCACTCTGGTCCCAGAGGAGCACCTCTCCAGCACAGATGGAAAATGTCATTGAAACATATTGATTTTTATGGCATTCAGGTTCCTGCACAGTTGTGCCATAAATAACAGGTTTCGGTCACATGCTTCAGTGGGTCATCTTTACCTTGCAATGAAACACAACTGACCAGCAGCTCTGGGTTTTTTTTATAGTTTCACTGACTGAGACAAATAAAGACATCCCAGTTCATAACCAGTCAATGGCCATTGCTTCTATTGTTCGTTTAATAAAAGTGACCATCTTGTTCCAGAATTCAATTGAATATTTTTGTATTTTAACCTATCTTAGGTATGTTTAAATAAAGATTGAAATAAGATTTAGTTTCCCCGGCTGGTTTAACCCTGTTCCTCACACATAGGTTGCACAGTTGGAAAGGTTACCGGAAGCCCACTCAAGTCAAACTTACACCCTGATTTTATTCAGAGAAGTGCTCATAAAGCAGACTGGCATCGCAGGACATCACTGAAGTAGTTGTCACCACAGCGCCCCCTCTGTTCCTCAGGAGCATTGCAAGCAGAATAGCAAAGCCATATCTGCAACAAGTACAGGCACATACATCACAGCCAGAGGTGGACAACTCCGGCTCCAGAAAGTAAAAGTCCTACCATGTATTTGTTCTGCCCATTCACTAAAACCAGGTGAGTTCACTAATCAGCTCATCTACCTGGCTGAAGAGCTGTGCTGATTAGAATCAGCTGGTTTTAGTGAATGGGCAGAACAAACACACTGTAGGACTTCTACTTTCTGGAGCTGGGTTTGTACACCTCTGATTTCATTTAATGAGGATGCATGTTATTGAGCACATTAAGGACACAGAGAGAATGGTTTTAAGCTGGGTTTGTACACCTCTGATCACAGCACATGGGAAATTGTTTCCAGTGGTCAGAAAAACATTGAAAAACTAATTTTGCAGCCAAAATATTGCATATTTTTACCTAAAATGTCAGACAGTCTTCAGCCCTGGACCACTGCACCACAGCACTTACAGTCTGCAGGATGTAGGGCTGAAAAATGACAGGATGAGTCGAGCGACCCTCTAAATGGCCTGATGAAATCACTGCCTTCCCCTCCATGGAATGTAGAGGAATTAAAGGAGGAGACATAAACGATGATATGGGCTAGAGAGATTAGCGGGAACATTGACACAGACAAATCTGATGCATTAAGACTAAGTGCAGAGAGGAACTGATGTGTGTGGGGGGGGGGGGGGATTTGGTGACTCATGAGAACTTAAGTCCTCCACCACCACCAAGGGGTCAACTTCTATTTGAAGCAACATGTCAAACAATCATTACGTTAATTGTACCTCTTAGTGCATTAAGAGGAAAACACACTGATGCACCAAGAAAATAATAAAAAAAAAAAACAGGAAATCTACAGAATATTGCCAAGACGGCTAGCTAGCTACTAGTTAGCTAAAAACAGCAAGTTCACAGTAGATGAAGTTCACAGTGAATAAAGATACTGACAGTAAATTATGGAAATAGATTATTAATTGGTATGTGTGTAATCCTAATGTTCTCACCGTTCTAGAAGGTTGGAGTAACCTTGTTCAGGTACACACTCCATCCTGGCTTATTTCCTGGCTCATGACGGCGGTTTTTGTGAATTACTTTTGCACATGTTTGTTTTTGCTTATTGTGGCCTTATGATTGACCTCAGAATTGTTTTATATTTGCTATTTGTGATAATTTCAGTTCTGTTCTGAGGAATACATGCCTGCAAAACGAACCCTTAAGCGGCGTTTATGGGTTTGTACGATACCACTTCTCTCTGCATGAAGAGCTGGCTGATTAAAACAGGCCATTACTTGTAGGTGCAATAATTAGTCACCCTGGAGTTAATGTTGTTCATAGTTAAAGCAAACTGACGGAATTAGCCAGCCAGACAAAATTACCCATACAGTTTATATAAAGACCGGTTTATACACCAGCATCAAAGGCAATGGTCTGAAATGGAATTCTGTGTAAAATCCTTTGACATGGAGCAACTGAAACTCAACAGGGGAATCGCAAAATTATTCTAGACAGAAGGCTATGCAAATAATTACTTCACACTTTTGTTGTTGGACCTCTGCTGTGCAGCTGCAAGCGGGGAAGGGTGAATGGCTCCTCCAATCACAGGCAGTTAAAAAGCCTGGAAGCAATCATCGCTCCGTTTCAATTCAGTCAGTGTCTGACATTCAGTACAAAATGTATATCTGCTGCTGCCCTGCCTGTTATTTGCCATTTGGCTATTATGGCATATTCACTATCTCAGGTGTACCACTGTTTGATGGCAAGGCGGAAACGTACACCTTTGACTATATAAATATTTCAAACTACTTGTGTTATTGGTGCAGTGAGTGAGTGAGCTGTTAAACAGAACTTCATGGTCACATGTAAAAAAGGTCCTTATTAGTAGTTTGTAGACTGCCTAATTTCAGTGCTAATTAAATAGGTCTTAAAATAACACACATTTGCTTTACTTTGGCTGGCAGTCCCACAGTTTCTTACATACCATCTTTGAGTCTTCACACTCAGTTATACTGTTCTGTATTAGAGCCAGACCATTCCCATTCCCCACAGCATGTAAAGCAGCTTGTTCATCCCTCCAGCCCTGCTGACTGTCAGCTACACAGCGCTGTTCCTACACACAGCCTGGGACTGACAGTGGGAGCGCCCCACAAAACCCATGTTTGTGCTGCATCACATTCCAAGTATAGCAATGGTCCCACGCATAGTTCACAACAGAGTTTGACCTCTGGTGTCTGTTGTTTCATGATATTCCAAGATGAAATTAACTAAAAAAACTATGAGTGAATATTTTCTGCATCCTGTTTTTGATGTGGCCGTGCTTGGCGGTAATTGGTTGTTGACGAGGATTAAATCCCTGTGTGTTTGTGTGGGCGAAAAAAAAAACGCACAGATTGCCGAATTCACATCGTGAGCCTCAGAAACAGAGTTAGTGTTGCAAATACATTGGATGAGAGACTCGGTCTGGAAGAGACTGGGTGAGGAAGCAGTCTGGAAATACTGCATGTGTCTCACTTTGTTCACTAACCTGTGAATTTAATCACATTCAGTTTCAGGAGGATTATCAGGGCTCTGTGTAGCTCTGTTAAATATTCATGCACGTCTCACGTTTGAAACATTTGTAAAATAAGGATTAATTTCACACACGATGCTCAGGGGAGTGCTCTGCTCTCGTTCAGCCCTTCACTCCCTCCTGCGTCACACAGGCAGAGCACAGCGTGTGAGTGCAGGGGCCTGCTTCGCTCGTCCTCATATTTTTCAGCTGTGTCACATCCTGTGTTTTGAAAGGTGTGAAACATTTTGAAATGAAAAAATTGATGCCTTAAAGAGTTGAGTTAAATGTTCTGAATTAGTCCTTTCCAGAATTTCCAGGGTACGTTCGGATACTTAAATTTCATCTCCTCGTCTCCTCCACTCGTTTCCTCTGTGCCCCAGAAATAAAGCTATGTGTCCTCCCCCCCTCCACTGTTCCGATAAAGGTAGGAGACAAGTTCTGCCTCCTCCTCCACTAGCCTCCTCCTCTCCTCCAAACAAAGGATACGTCGATGTATCCTACCATGGAAGTCTTTTCACATTTCTGGGTGACATCATTGTGCTCACGACCAGTCAGATTAAAAGACCATCCCACAGAATATTTTGATTGGCTTAGGTATCCTTAGCAAGTACTGTACTGTATGTGTACAGTATCTTGGCTATTTAGTCAATACAGGTACACTGCAGTGTCCCATGTACCTTTGATAATATGATATTTTCACAATGTCCAAATCACATCAAGTCCTGTTTCACAGAATGTGTCATGGACGTTAAGCGACACGTGACTGTAATACATACTCATTGATAGAAGTTGCCTTTACCGTGATCTGTTAAAGGCAGAGAGGCCCTAGAACATTAGCGGCAGAGACTAACTAAGCAGATGGCAGGATAAACTCAGGTCTGTACACACACACGCACACACACAAACAACATATACTAATAAGAACTGCCATGGGAACAGGGAGTCATGCACCTGGATTCTGCAGTGAAACATGCTCATTGTGTTGGAATGATTTCATTTTGCTTAACATAGAGGGGCGAGAGACACTAACATGGGGGGTCTAAGAGGATAGATGAACAGGTACTTGGTTTAAGCTCCACTACACACTACTCGAAGGGCAAACTCAAAAAATATTTTGAGTTTTTCACTAGATTAAATGGAGAGCTTAGGAGCTCCATTCATTTTGGGGTTCTTGAATTCTCATGAAATCTCCTGACAGTCATGGAAGGCAGAATGTAAGTATAGCTTTCTGTGGTACCCTAAGCGGAGGATGGGAGTGGGTCTATATTATGGCACAGCTCGTCTGAGTGCAGAGCAGAGAGGTTCACCTCTCTCACAACCTCGCTTTAACTGCTAGGTGATCCATTGAGGCTCTTCATATTTCATGATTCATTTTTATAAATATTTGAAGCAAACTTCACTCTGCACTACTGCATTTAAAGCAAAAGGCTTGTCCCGATCAGAACTTTCCTGAGTGTCTGCTGAAGTGTGAAGACAGCTCCCTGGCTGGTTTGATGTTAGACAGCGCTTTTGCTCCAGAAGCCGTTCCCCACAGACACTTCTCCATCACAGGCGGTTTTGTCCGCAAGTTTGAGTATCATTTTGATCTTTTCCACAATTGCAATTGGACAAAATGATGTGAAAGCAAAAGAGCAAGACTGAAAGCTCACTGGGAGGCTCACTGGGTCACAGAGCAGGCATTCAACTCATGTAGCATAACATAATATTTCACTCTCATTTTAACTATGATTTCTGACTATGTGAGCCATATTCAGTGACAGATTTGAAAATTGTAATACTTTGTCTTGATACATTCTTCTACAATAAAACTGCATGAAAAGTTAACGAAGGATTTTCCTTTTGCTTTTTGTACTTCACATTAGCAGCCTGGGTAGTTTCTGTGCCACTGCAGTTGGTGGGGGGGGGGGGGGGGTGTCCAGCAGAAATCAGAAGCAGGCCATAGTACCAGCCCAATCTCCCATGTGAAAGCAGAGGTAAGGGGCTGACTGTCACCTCAGCACTGGTCTGCACGGAGAGATTAGTCCCTGCCCAAATCTGCACTGGGTGTGGCTGCTTTGCGTCTGTGGCAGGCAGCTCTGGGGTTTTGAGCACCGAGCGAAAGGGGAGCCATGTGTCCGAACGGTGAGGGGACAGTGCTGCGTCCACAGCTTCAAGGGAACAGTGGGAGTATGAGAAATAACAAAACCTCTAAGTTTTATGTATGCTGGCAGGAACTCGTTTGTACAGTATGTGCCCATTATGATATTGAATGAGATTTGAAATGGGGGGGGGGGGTGCTTCAGTGCCCAGTTTTGTAGCAAAAATCCTTTCTGTTGCTTTTTGCAAAGTTCTGAGATTCTGTGCAGGGCACATCTGGGAAAAATGATTTGCAGCAGATGAAAAGACGTAAAAATGTGCCTCTGCTTTTCTTTCCCCGGGACAATGAGGGTGTGAAGACAGCTGAGAATGAAATAGAGGGAGGACGCATCTCTGTCACTAATAAGGAGGACTGGCTCACTCCTGATAGACAGCAGCACCCCTCCCTCCAGCACGTTTCCTTTGTTCAGAGATGGATTTGCTGTTTCCATGATGGGAGTGGCACGGCCTCCCACGTAAACTAGGCTGGCTGCTGGAAAAGGATGGCCCCCAGAGGGGCAGGCTGGGTCCGGCCTTCCCCTGGACAAACCGCCTGTCTGTCATCAGGTCCGTCAGCGCCGCCCTGAGCTACGGCTGCGGGAATTATGGGTATGAAAGCACAGCAGGTCTCGCCGATGCCGTTTCCTCACTGCCTCTGCCGTACACAGGAGGATCTATATATAGTCAGAACATGCTTAATTACCGCTAGTCAAACGAAGGGCAATTTTAATTGTTCTCACACCCATTTAACCTTGTTCCTGTGAATTCAACAACGGTGAGGCCAGACAAAAGCACTAATGATACTCTTGATGAATGCTTCAAATGTGGTGCATTTTTATCGTCTTTTCAGTCACAGTGGAAAAACTCATCTTGGCCCCGTTGAAACTGAAGCTCTGCCGTTGGCCTGATTTACTTCTTCCAACACATTTGTATAGATGAAGTCAAATAAATGTGATGACAAGGAAGTGAAACAGTTCCTTTCCATTTTGCAGTGAGTAGATGTGACATTAGCGAAACGGTCCGTGTTGTGGATTCTCAGGAATGTCACTGAAAGCTGTTGGATGGTGACACGCTGACTGATCCCTCCGGCGATGCCTTTGAGCACGCTCGTTTCATATGGGAATATTTACCCATCATGCAATATTGCTGAAATCTCCCCTCAGCACAATTGGGTGAAACGCTCAAAATAAACTGCAGCCTCTGAACCGTGTTGGTTTCTCTGCGGGGCAGCTCCAGGACTGGCTGGGAAGCGTTCCATGTTACGCTTGCTTAGGATCATGCCACGCATGCTCTACTGTAACGTCGATATCGACACATTAACAAAACCCTGTGTGAAAGCCCCATGCTGTAACTGCTGACTATTAAAATCTTAAGTTCATCACTAAAAAAGTGCACTGAATCAATGTAACCCAGCCTGAAAAATCAAACATATTTTTGGAAGCTACTGTGCACTCTTGATTTGGCCTTGTTCTTCGGTATCCCTGGCCTCTCTTCTTCCTTGAGTTACCGGTTGACATTTACACTTGACATAAAGCGTAGCTGTTACTCAGCCAGGAAAATGGTAAGAAGTTTTGCATCTTTGATCAGGCCATCTGTGTCTGCTAATGGACAGATATCAGTGTGACTTACAGGGCCAACGTTTATCCGGCAGAATACTACAGAGAGGCTAGCTGCAATCAAAGAATGCCAAGCATTAGTTTCTGTACAACTGACCACAGCTTATAAATGAGCTAATTAACTTTTTGTATCACAATTGATGATACACTGAAGGGACTGTTTGGAGCCAGTTTATTTGGCAGATTTTGTAAAAAGTGCTTTCCTAAAGTTGGATTTATCTTTTATTTATATAAGAAAGAAAAGCAGTTCATTTCACCGTGTGAGGACTGTAAGAGTGTGTGTTTGCCTGGGCGTTGCTGTACCAACAGCAGAACCCTGTTCAGAACACCATGGCCTGACCTCAGATTCCTCTTCTTCCCTTTCCCTTAGGCTGGCCGAGACAATCTGCTAATTGTTCTCTCCTTTGCAAACCTCTAGCAGTGTCAGCTGCATGCACTGCGTAGTGTTCCGTGTGCGGGAACGGAGGGGATTTGGAGACCGTGTGTGCGTCTTCCGGGTCCGTCCCTGCCACAGAATGACATGTCATTGATCTTTTCCCAACCTCACTGAGAGGAGCTGCATGGAGCTAATAGCTGTCTGTGGACTGATTGAAACAAAATGGATTCCATTCCAGGAGTCTCTGCTGGAACTTCAATTAATTTTCCCATATTTCAGAGGAGTGTGCAAAATGGAGAGCTGCAGAAAGGGCAGGAGACAACGGCACGTCCCGAGTGCTGGACACGTTAAAATGAGCCCCGCGGCTTGGCCGGTTTTGTTTCATTGTGCATGTCTTTCTACCCTCCATATGCACGGGCTCCCCTCTCAGATAAGGATTACATTGTGTCATAGATTCCCAGCAAACCGTCTATCGGTATGTGATAGATTTAAGTGCTTTAGCAGACTGCAGTTCCCAACTGGAGGTCCATATCTTTAATATATTTAATATCTCAGTGCGGTGGCGTCCACTGAAGTCTCTGATAATTATTATAAATCAGCAGCTCGTTTGCCCACAGTGGTGTGCATAACTGAGGGGGAATGGGGTTTGTAACACTGTTATAATTATGCTAACTTTTGTATGTTGGATAAAATAATACATTTTTTTATCCAGGTGTAAGGTGTATGCAGGTACTCGGGGACTTTCAGAGTGATCCATGTCACATAGTGGATCCTGTATCTCCAATGGATCCTGTGAATTCAGCAACGGTGAGGCCAGACAAAAGCACTAATGATACTCTTGATGAATGCTTCAAATGTGATGCATTTTTATCGTCTTTTCAGTCACAGTGGAAAAACTCATCTTGGCCCCGTTGAAACTGAAGCTCTGCCGTTGGCCTGATTTACTTCTTCCAACACATTTGTACAGATGAAGCCAAATAAATGTGATGACAAGGAAGTGAAACAGTCCTTTCCATTTTGCAGTGAGTAGATGTGACATTAGCGAAACGGTCCGTTGTTGTGGATTCTCAGGAATGTCACTGAAAGCTGTTGGATGGTGACACGCTGACTGATCCCTCCTCCGGCGATGCTTTGAGCACGCTCATTTCGTATGGGAATATTTACCCAATATTTATATCTCAAATGGATCCAACTGTCTCTGATCCTCCTCTCCAGAGTCACTCATAAGGGACACACCCAAGCATCCTTAAATATGGAGCAGGAGCTCCAGTAAATTACTCTATTATTAAAAAAAAAATGGATGAAGCTGCACAGAAATGTCATTGACCATTTTGAACAAGCGCCAGCATTTGCCGGTCACTTTTGATAAAAGGCTCAGCTTAATTAGCGACGGTAATTGTCCATATGAGTCCTATCAGGAGAATGAATAGGTCCGAACATCCATCAGTTTTGTGAAGACTTTTAAGTGCTCCGAGACAATCACCAAACATGACATTGAATCATAATTTGCCATTTGCAAAGCAACTAACAAACCTGATTGTTTTTCATAATATTTAAACAGCAGGAAAATGAAAAATAAAACGGTGAGCTTAAAGAAAGTTTGAGAATGTTCAGATGTCCTGGTGATATTGAAGGCAATATTAATGAGAAAGATTGTCTTTCGCTGTGATGCGTTCAGCTGCATATCATAATGAATTGAGGGATTATTTGGTTACGGAAGGCTTACAGAAAAATTTTCTGTCGAAAAATGCTTTCTACTGTTATTTTTAAACTCAGTTTCTCAGCACAGTGGGAGCCAATGACTGTGTCTGTTCCAGAGAGGGTTCTTAGTGGAGAAAGAGGATATCCAGGGGAAGGGGAGACTCAGATTAAGGGGATACAGAGTGGGAGGGCTTCCTGAGAGCACAACACTTAGTGGAAGGGGATACTCAGTCCCAGAGGGAAGTGCGGCAAACTCTCTCTGCCTTGTCTAAGAATGAGTGCCATCAATCTTTGACCAAACTGATAATGAAGGCACTATAGGGCACCATTGTCATAGGACTGGTAAAGGGGGCGCTGCAGTACGCCATTATCATACGAAAGCCTTTGTTGTGGTTATAAGAGAGAGGAAATGTGGGGAGCAGCACATAAACGGCATTAACACAGGACAATCATTTGAATCAGTCATTTCAGCTCCTACCCATTACCTAAGATGGAGGAATACTTTTCTGTGAGTTAGAGTGGAAAGAGTCATCCTAGCTTTTCCTGGGGGGTGGGGGGAGGGGTGGGGTGGGTCAGGCCTTTGGCTGTGTCCCACCAGTTGATTCCCACCATGTTAAATTTGGCCACTGTGGTTTGGCAACAGCGTGCTTTGACAGCATGCTTCTGTCGTTGCTGTTGGATGTCTATACCGAGGTGAGGCCAGCTCTCCTGGCAGTGGATGGGACTCTAAGGTACAGAAAAGTAGCCGTCTGTAATTTATCTAAGGGTTTTTTTTTGTGATTCATACACACTGTTCTGGGAGCAGCGGAGCGTTAAATTGCTTTCCTCTGGGAGCAGGTCATATTCAGGGGTCGACAAACCAGCATGGTATTCGTGGAGGGCTTTTGCTCTTCAGCGAATGTTTCTATGGAGATCTTGGCAGCAACAGCCCCCTGCTCCCCCTTCTTTGTAATTAGGGTTGGTGGTTACAGTCGGAGGAGGCGAAGCCACACTGTATTCCTGAGCTTTTGAAGGTCAGAGGTCACCCCTTAGATAAGGGGACAAATGGCATCCCAACGCAGGCCTGTGCGTTTGTGCATGTGTGCACAATTGTGTTATATGATAGGCTAAAATGAGGACAGAAGTTGTTCAGAGATTTACAATTCACTGCTTTCTTCATGAGCAACAGTTGCTATGTAGATATATAGTCATTTGTATGAGAAATAACCATCAAACAAGGCACAGCCCAATTTTAGCAGTTTTGGGCTACTGTTCACCTTTTCTGTACTCACCTGGAAGGGGATTTACTGTCTCTTAAGGTTTGGGATGATTTCCCCTTGAAATGACAACCAGATGAAATCTGGATTTAAATGATATTTGTATATCTATATAGGTATATTTAGCCCCTCTGTTGACTTTTCTTATTTTAGTTTTGAGCATTTGCTGTGTGCAGGCCCCTCCCAGATTCTAATGAGCTCCAATTAGGTGATGTTGCCATGGCGGCGACAGTTCCATTCGCTGGTTTGAATCATGAGCTGACGCCCTCTCTTTGGCGATGTCCAGTGTGATTTATTATCACTGACACTGATTGTGTGTGCATGGTCTAGCTTGTTATTTTTATTTCCGTAATGTAGTTTTTTTTTACAGGTGATCTGTCTGTGGCATGGCTAAAACATGAGTCCACTTGCTATCATTAAATGTGAAAATATTTAGTTTTTGTTTGTTTGTGTTGAAACTAGCAAATATGTATTACTGCACAGTTGCTGCTGCAGTCTGAATGATTCATTAGAAAGTGCTCTCATTTCCAAGTATTATAGCCAACCTTGGGTTTTATGAGTTATAGCTTAAAATGCTTTTCTTTTTACATTCATCAATATATGCATGTACTGTCATCAGCAAGCCTTCACATTGTCCATATTGATTCATGGCGATATGCTCTGAAGATTTTGAATGCGGTTTTGAATGTCTGCATGTGTGCTCACGTGTTCATTTTGCCTGTCTGCAGACATACTCTGATACTCATTATTGCTGCATGTGGTTAACCCCGGTCTGCATGTGTGATTGTGTATGCAGCTCTTCTGCCTGCGTGTAGCCATGTCTGTCTGAGGGTCTGTCCTTTACGCGTGTCTGTCTGAGGGTCTGTCCTTTACGCGTGTCTGTCTGAGGGTCTGTCCTTTACGAGGTTCTCTGAAGCTCGTCATACAGCATTTGGTCTGTCCTTTACGCGTGTCTGTCTGGGGGTCTGTACTTTACGCGTGTCTGTCTGAGGGTCTGTCCTTTACACGTGTCTGTCTGAGGGTCTGTCCTTTACGCGTGTCTGTCTGAGGGTCTGTCCTTTACGCGTGTCTGTCTGAGGGTCTGTCCTTTACGCGTGTCTGTCTGAGGGTCTGTCCTTTAAGCGTGTCTGTCTGTCCTTTACGCGTGTCTGTCTGAGGGTCTGTACTTTAAGCGTGTCTGTCTGAGGGTCTGTCCTTTACGCGTGTCTGTCTGTCCTTTACGCGTGTCTGTCTGAGGGTCTGTACTTTACGCGTGTCTGTCTGAGGGTCTGTACTTTACGTGTGTCTGTCTGAGGGTCTGTCCTTTACGCGTGTCTGTCTGAGGGTCTGTACTTTAAGCGTGTCTGTCTGAGGGTCTGTCCTTTACGCGTGTCTGTCTGTCCTTTACGCGTGTCTGTCTGAGGGTCTGTACTTTACGCGTGTCTGTCTGAGGGTCTGTCCTTTACGCGTGTCTGTCTGTACTTTACTCGTGTCTGTCTGAGGGTCTGTACTTTACGCGTGTCTGTCTGAGGGTCTGTACTTTACGCGTGTCTGTCTGTGGGTCTGTCCTTTACGCGTGTCTGTCTGTGGGTCTGTCCTTTACGCGTGTCTGTCTGAGGGTCTGTCCTTTACGCGTGTCTGTCTGTCCTTTACGCGTGTCTGTCTGAGGGTCTGTACTTTACGCGTGTCTGTCTGAGGGTCTGTCCTTTACGCGTGTCTGTCTGAGGGTCTGTACTTTACGCGTGTCTGTCTGAGGGTCTGTCCTGTACGCGTGTCTGTCTGTACTTTACACGTGTCTGTCTGAGGGTCTGTCCTTTACGAGTGTCTGTCTGAGGGTCTGTACTTTACGCGTGTCTGTCTGAGGGTCTGTCCTTTACGCGTGTCTGTCTGAGGGTATGTCCTTTACGCGTGTCTGTCTGTACTTTACGAGTGTCTGTCTGAGGGTCTGTACTTTACGCGTGTCTGTCTGAGGGTCTGTACTTTATGCGTGTCTGTCTGAGGGTCTGTCCTTTACGCGTGTCTGTCTGAGGGTCTGTCCTTTACGCGTGTCTGGCTGAGGGTCTTTCCTTACGCGTGTCTGTCTGTACTTTACGAGTGTCTGTCTGAGGGTCTGTACTTTACGCGTGTCTGTCTGAGGGTCTGTCCTTTACGCGTGTCTGTCTGAGGGTCTGTACTTTACGAGTGTCTGTCTGAGGGTCTGTCCTTTACGAGTGTCTGTCTGAGGGTCTGTCCTTTACACGTGTCTGTCTGTACTTTACGCATGTCTGTCTGTCCTTTACGCGTGTCTGTCTGAGGGTCTGTCCTTTATGCGTCTGACTGAGGGTCTGTCCTTTACGCGTGTCTGTCTGAGGGTCTGTACTTTACGAGTGTCTGTCTGTCCTTTACGCGTGTCTGTCTGAGGGTCTGTACTTTAAGCGTGTCTGTCTGAGGGTCTGTACTTTACGCGTGTGTGTCTGAGGGTCTGTCCTTTACGCGTGTCTGTCTGAGGGTCTGTCCTTTACGAGGTTCTCTGAAGCTCGTCATACAGCATTTGAATGACTTATGCATCGATTCATTTCACATTCATGTGTGTGTGTGTGTGCATGTGCATGTGTGTGTGTGTGCGCGTGTGTGTGTCTAGTGGGGGCTCATTTTTGCTGCAGTTGCTTTGTTAGGAGGAGGATGCAGGGCTGTCGCCCTGGTTATGTTTTCAAAATAAAAGAAGAGAGGGTGGTCCTGGATCAGAACATTTACACATGGATCAGACAGAATATACAAATCCTGGATAATCCCGGATGATCTGGGGTAGGCACAACCCTAATTGTGCCGTGGTGCGAGTGTGCAGGTATCCTCTGTGTGCCAGTTCACAGCCCTGATAGGTGCCAGTGTTCAGGGTTCTTCAGCTGTATGTGCAAAATGTCACCCAAGTGCTTTCATTTTCAAGACATAAAGCGGAGAAGGATGAGCCCGTCACCCACGATCCTCGCTCCTCCTGCAGAAATGTTAAAGCAATATACTTCTCATTAACGCTATCATCATAAGAAAGGACCGTTTAGCTTATCACTCACTGTGATAAATTAGCTTATATCTGCAGTATTTGAGCAGGCCATCTTTAAAGTGTGGCCCTCATCAAACGGATCCGATTGCCTCTCGGGGCAGAAGAGGGCATGGTCTCCTTAATTGATATTTGAATTATGCGGTAATTGAATTATGCTTCAGTAGGGTAGAAATCTGAAGGGGTGCTGGCGTTCGGTGTACAGAGCTATCTGAGGTGAAACAGTATAATTAGGTGAGGCATAAAGACCGTTCTCAGCCTCCAGGATTCATAAAGAAAGCCCTCTGATCCCCTGGTTTGTGCTAAAGGCACATGGACACCCCTGTGCAAGCACACAGCAGAGTGACAGAGACCGACCCAGGGCTAACTCGGTTCAGCCCAAAACAGCTTCATAACTGCGAGCTAAAGCCATCTTAAATTATGAATATGAAATGTGGGACTTCATTTTAAACGGCCATTTGCCCCCATAACTGCCATAAACAGCTCTTGATGTGGAAGGAAAAAATGATTTGCATTCCCCAAAATGTGTCCCCATAAAAGCTGCCCCCAGGTAGGAAGTGTGATCATTTGTAGTTCCTTATAGTAAAAGAAATGTGCACTCAGGTACTTAAAAAGTTTAAACCACGCTCTTAAAATGTCAACTATCGCACAGTATAGCTTGCAAAACACATTATGTACAAGCACAGTTAAGGTTGTGAGAAAAAAAAAAAACATGAACAGGTTGCTGTATCCAGTATATCAATTATATAATTTTCCTTTGTACAAATTCCCGTATTGCATTATAAAGTGAATCATTTCTGCAGTCTTATGTACCATTTCATGTTGCATTAACTTCTCGGTATATTTTATTCAGAAATATAATTGCAATAATGTTTTAAAATAGATGAATTTCTTTCCCTCTAATTGTGCCATTGTATGCAAATCAGTGTGGCTCACTGATGTGTACTAAGTGCAGCAAGTTTCTATATCTTTGAAATAAACTCTCTGTACTCTAGTGCTGGGGTAGTGGTTTTGTGTGGTTCAATAATCTGTGTGTGATTAAGGTCTAGAGCTACTGCCTCCTGGGCCTGGAGCAAAGCCCCCCTCTGTGGTTTCCTCTGCCGTTCCCCCGTCTGTGGTTTCCTCTGCCACTCCCCTGTCTGTGGTTTCCCCTGCCGTTCCCCTGTCTGTGGTTTCCTCTGCCGTTCCCCTGTCTGTGGTTTCCTATGCCGTTCCTGTCTGTGGTTTCCTCTGCCATTCCCCTGTCTGTGGTTTCCTATGCCGTTCCTGTCTGTGGTTTCCTCTGCCATTCCCTGTCTGTGATTTCCTCTGCCGTTCCCCTGTCTGTGGTTTCCTCTGCCGTTCCCCTGTCTGTGGTTTCCTCTGCCGTTCCCCTTTCTGTGGTTTCCTCTGCCGTTCCCCTGTCTGTGGTTTCCCCTGCCGTTCCCCCGTCTGTGGTTTCCTCTGCCGTTCCCCCGTCTGTGGTTTCCTCTGCCGTTCCCCTGTCTGTGGTTTCCTCTGCCGTTCCCCTGTCTGTGGTTTCCTCTGCCGTTCCCCTGTCTGTGGTTTCCTCTGCCGTTCCCCTGTCTGTGGTTTCCCCTGCCGTTCCCCTGTGTGTGGTTTCCTCTGCCGTTCCCCTGTCTGTGGTTTCCCCTGCCGTTCCCCTGTGTGTGGTTTCCTCTGCCGTTCCCCTGTCTGTGGTTTCCTCTGCCGTTCCCCTGTCTGTGGTTTCCTCTGCCGTTCCCCTGTCTGTGGTTTCCTCTGCCGTTCCCCTGTCTGTGGTTTCCTCTGCCATTCCCCTGTCTGTGGTTTCCTCTGCCGTTCTCCCGTCTGTGGATTCCTCTGCTGTTTTTATTCTGAAGAAATGAAGTACCCGATTTATTACTCTCCAGGAAACTCTCCCCCAGTCCAAATATGATCCTGCCAGAGAGGAGCTGGCTCCAACCCCAGAGCCTGTCAGTCATGCTCCCTGAGAGTTCCCCTCCAGAAACTACGTTACCCATATATCTGCATACTGATGCTGGGGTGCTCCTACATTCTCACATATTCACTGACGGTTCCATCCCATAATTAATGATGGCATTTACCTTTGAAACATCTTCAGGCCCATCAGAGATATCTGCTTTGTTAGGGCATTACGTTAAGGTTCTTACGATAGCTACACAGTTTAATCTTACAGCGGAAGATTCGGGTTCTGTTTTTGACAAGGTCTGAGCCTCGTGCACAGCAGGTCTGAGACACGTGCACAGCAGGTCTGAGCCTCGTGCACAGCAGGTCTGAGACACGTGCACAGCAGGTCTGAGACTCGTGCACAGCAGGTCTGAGCCACGTGCACAGCAGGTCTGAGCCACGTGCACAGCAGGTCTGAGTTACGTGCACAGCAGGTCTGAGCCTCGTGCACAGCAGGTCTGAGTTACGTGCACAGCAGGTCTGAGCCTCGTGCACAGCAGGTCTGAGACACGTGCACAGCAGGTCTGAATCACGTGCACAGAAGGTCTGATCCACGTGCACAGCAGGTCTGATCCATGTGCACAGCAGGTCGGAGTCACGTGCACAGCAGGTTCGAGTCATGTGCACAGCAGGTCCGAGTCATGTGCACAGCAGGTCTGATCCACGTGCACAGCAGGTCTGACTGAGACTGTGCTGGTGAAATACCTCAAAGCTTACAGCAATATGAATATAAAAATTGATATAAAATTACCCAGCATCCAGTTAGTGACCTTTCAGTTTGAAAACATGTTCAGCATGGAAAAGCAGCATGTTGAGCACAGATTAGAGTTATCCTTGTACAGTTATGTTCTGTCAGTTGGTTGCTGTGGGATTATTGCTGGAAATAATTTAGCAGAAAAATAAATCAATAAAATATGCACATATGTATGAATAAAGTGAAACTCATGAGGCAAGCGCAGACACGCACTCAGCTGTCGGAGGTTTCAGCACAGGGGAAGCTCCACAGGTGCCAAAGCACGGTCATCCGTGGCATTGACAGTGCTGTAAGGGAACCATCTATCCTGACCTTTAGGATTTCTGCACTGCACATGGTTAAAAATAACCCCATGTGGAAATTAATTGCTTATATGACGCTGAGCAAAGCCCGAAGGTGAGGCACGACAGATGTCGCCCATGCCACTCTGACGCGCACGCACATAACCTGAGCGGGCAGGCTTAGGATGATGCGTCGCTAAGTGGCACGTGGTGAGTAGAACCATATGGTGCCATAATGGGGAGAGGATCAATGTCAATAACAGAGGCAGCAGCGCGATCAAAATAACCGAAAAGCGGAAGCATTCAATGGCAGTATGGTATACTGTGGAATGTGCCAACTCTAAATAAAAGGTAGTATTTAGAATAGAATGTGCATGAAGAACACAGTGTGCATACTCTGAATAAAGGGCTATAGAATGTTCATGAAGAATGCAGTGTGCATACTCTGAATAAAGGGCTATAGAATGTTCATGAAGAATGCAGTGTGCATACTCTGAATAAAGGGCTGTGGAATGTTCATGAAGAATGCAGTGTGCATACTCTGAATAAAGGGCTATAGAATGTTCATGAAGAACGCAGTGTGCATACTCTGAATAAAGGGCTATAGAATGTTCATGAAGAACGCAGTGTGCATACTCTGAATAAAGGGCTATAGAATGTTCATGAAGAACGCAGTGTGCATACTCTGAATAAAGGGCTGTGGAATGTTCATGAAGAATGCCGTGTGCATACTCTGAATAAAGGGCTGTGGAATGTTCATGAAGAACGCAGTGTGCATACTCTGAATAAAGTGCTATAGAATGTTCATGAAGAACGCAGTGTGCATACTCTGAATAAAGGGCTATAGAATGTTCATGAAGAACGCAGTGTGCATACTCTGAATAAAGGGCTATAGAATGTTCATGAAGAACGCAGTGTGCATACTCTGAATAAAGGGCTGTGGAATGTTCATGAAGAATGCAGTGTGCATACTCTGAATAAAGGGCTATAGAATGTTCATGAAGAACGCAGTGTGCATACTCTGAATGAAGGGCTGTGGAATGTTCATGAAGAATGCAGTGTGCATACTCTGAATAAAGGGCTATAGAATGTTCATGAAGAACGCAGTGTGCATACTCTGAATAAAGGGCTATAGAATGTTCATGAAGAACGCAGTGTGCATACTCTGAATGAAGGGCTGTGGAATGTTCATGAAGAATGCAGTGTGCATACTCTGAATAAAGGGCTATAGAATGTTCATGAAGAACGCAGTGTGCATACTCTGAATAAAGGGCTATAGAATGTTCATGAAGAATGCAGTGTGCATACTCTGAATAAAGGGCTATAGAATGTTCATGAAGAACGCAGTGTGCATACTCTGAATAAAGGGCTATAGAATGTTCATAAAGAACGCAGTGTGCATACTCTGAATAAAGGGCTATAGAATGTTCATGAAGAATGCAGTGTGCATACTCTGAATAAAGGGCTATAGAATGTTCATGAAGAATGCAGTGTGCATACTCTGAATAAAGGGCTGTGGAATGTTCATGAAGAATGCAGTGTGCATACTCTGAATAAAGGGCTATAGAATGTTCATGAAGAATGCAGTGTGCATACTCTGAATAAAGGGCTGTGGAATGTTCATGAAGAATGCAGTGTGCATACTCTGAATAAAGGGCTATAGAATGTTCATGAAGAATGCAGTGTGCATACTCTGAATAAAGGGCTGTGGAATGTTCATGAAGAATGCAGTGTGCATACTCTCAATAAAGGGTTATAGAATGTTCATGAAGAATGCAGTGTGCATACTCTGAATAAAGGGCTATAGAATGTTCATGAAGCATGCAGTGTGCATACTCTGAATAAAGGGCTGTGGAATGTTCATGAAGAACGCAGTGTGCATACTCTGAATGAAGGGCTATAGAATGTTCATGAAGAATGCAGTGTGCATACTCTCAATAAAGGGTTATAGAATGTTCATGAAGAATGCAGTGTGCATACTCTGAATAAAGGGCTATAGAATGTTCATGAAGAATGCAGTGTGCATACTCTGAATAAAGGGCTGTGGAATGTTCATGAAGAATGCAGTGTGCATACTCTGAATGAAGGGCTGTGGAATGTTCATGAAGAATGCAGTGTGCATACTCTGAATAAAGGGCTGTTGAATGTTCATGAAGAATGCAGTGTGCATACTATGAATAAAGGGCTATAGAATGTTCATGAAGAATGCAGTGTGCATACTCTGAATAAAGGGCTGTGGAATGTTCATGAAGAATGCAGTGTGCATACTCTGAATAAAGGGCTATAGAATGTTCATGAAGAATGCAGTGTGCATACTCTGAATAAAGGGCTGTGGAATGTTCATGAAGAATGCAGTGTGCATACTCTGAATAAAGGGCTATAGAATGTTCATGAAGAATGCAGTGTGCATACTCTGAATGAAGGGCTGTGGAATGTTCATGAAGAATGCAGTGTGCATACTCTGAATGAAGGGCTGTGGAATGTTCATGAAGAATGCAGTGTGCATACTCTGAATAAAGGGCTATAGAATGTTCATGAAGAATGCAGTGTGCATACTCTGAATAAAGGGCTGTGGAATGTTCATGAAGAATGCAGTGTGCATACTCTGAATAAAGGGCTGTGGAATGTTCATGTAGCTATTGTTTATAGTTCATGGAGAGATATTGTCACTGCTGAGGGAGGAAAGAAACTCTGGTGCTGGCGCACCCGAAGGAAGCTTGAAGTGAAGCTTGAGCATGGATGTGACTCAGGGCCCATTTCTTGACTGTTTGAGTGACACATGGGTGAGGGCTGGGCCTATACTTTATGACAATCATGATTTTCAAAATCACAAAGTCTAATAAGGGCTAATTTTCGGCTCCATACAGAGTACCCAGCTCTGGGGTGAGTTTCCATATATTATAAATAATTAATATAATATAATATAAAACAGATTAAAAATATTTTTTTCCAAGTGATAAAGGTGCTGCCCAATTTGTTGATTTGCCTGCATTCATTCCTCACATGTGAAATGGGGTCGGACACTGTTGGGAGGATCTTAGTGGCCACTGATGTTCTGCAATGAAAGTTTTAGTCTCATACACACAGAAGAGATATAGCCCTGTGCTTGTGTGTGCGTATAATAACAAGTATTATTTGGGAAGCTCTGGTTGGTATTACTAAGTTCAAAATGCTCGTAGTACTACAGATATTTATACTGTAAGACTCACCCCTAATTGATTGCGGTCTTATTTGCTTCATGAGAGAAACATCCTCGTTCGTTCCTTCCGAAGGTCCTCTGGGCAGCTGAATCACTGCTACTTTTAATTGGATACAGGGATTGAGTGACCTTTATATGACCTTTAGAAAGTGTGCCCTGCTTCTAATTGGTGTTTCTGTCCGTTCCGTAAGTTCCCTCATATGAGGCGGGTTTCTCCTGCCCTGCATTCCTCGGCTTCTTCGGCTCGGCTGGTTGGTTCCATATGGGTTAAACTTCCCAGGCAGATGATAAATTTCCTCCCACTATTTATTTGCTCTTACATTTTTAATGGTGACGGCCTTGCCAAACAGATGGTCCATTAGCTGTAATAAAGTATGGCTGACACCAGAGCTTTTCCAATCCAGCTAAATCCAGGCTCTATTTTCCCACTTCTGACAGGCTGGTATCTTATGGCCTTTTCACTCCGCAAGTCTTTCTTTAATTATAGAAAATTAAGCTCTCTGTTTCTGGGACAAATACAAAAAAAAAAACTGTTTTGCT